>MU224458.1:624190-638643 GCA_018584345.1 Thuja plicata | reverse complement strand
CTTCTTTTAAGTATAGATTGTTATTTTCACTTGTTCTAACAAATTTTATGCTAATGAGATATGAGTGAAGTCTTTCATACTAGGCTCTTGGTGCTTGTTTCAATCCATACAAGGCTTTATGTAGTCTGCATACCATGTTTATCTTATCTAGATCAACAAACCCTTATGGTTGTTCAATGTATACCTCTTCTTCTAGTATTTCATTTAGGAATGCATATTTGACATCCATTTGGTATACCTTGAATCCTTTAAATGCAGAAAAAGCAGGTAAGATTCTAACTCCTTCTAGTCTAGCAACGAGTGCAAAGGTTTCTCTATAATAAATACCTTCTTCTTGTGCATATCCCTTGCACACTAATCTTGCTTTGTTTTTAGTGACTTATCCATTCTCATTTAGCTTGTTTCTGAATATCCATTTGGTACCTATGGCATTCTTGTCATCTGGTCTAGGTACTAGTGTCCATGTATTTTTCTTCTCAATCTATTCTATTTTCTCATCATAGCACTGACCCATTCTTCATTCTCAAGTGCATTGTTAATAGATTTAGGCTCAAAATCACAAAGTAAACATCTGGTGTTAAGTGACTTACTTCTTGTTCTTGTTCTAGCCTTTTTGTCTTCTATGATTTGATTCTATGGATGATGTCTTCTGACATAATTGGCATGTTTTGCTTCATCTTTGTTTTCATCATTCTGATTATCTTCTTCTCCTTCATTTTCATCTCCATTTTTTGAAACATCATCTTGAGGATTATCCTAATCATCAGTAATTGTAGCCTGATGCTTGGGTGCAATTTCCTTATGCTTGGGAGTGACACACTATTGCTTGGGTAGAGTGTTAGGTTCTATATAAACAAACCTATTGTAGTCCTCTGGTTCCTTTTTTCTTTCCTTATCATTCTTTTCTGCAAATTCATCTATTTTCACATTTGTACTTTCAATGATTTTTTTAGATGACTTGTTAAGAAATTTATAAGCCTTGCTTTTGGTTGAATACCCTAGGAAGATACCTTCTTCACTTTTGCAGTCAATTTTTCTATTTCTATCATCCTTCAATATATAACATTGACTACCAAATATTTTGAAGTAACTTACATTGGGTGTATGAACATACCAAAGCTCATAGGGTGTCTTATTTGTGTCTTTCTTCAATTTTACTTTGTTCAGTGTATAGACAGCAGTACTAATAGCTTCCCTCCATAAAGTTTGAGTGATGATTTTCTCAATCATCAATGTTCTTGCACAATCAACAATTGATTTGTTTCTCCTCTCAGCAATTCTATTTTGTTGTGGTGTTCTTGGTGTAGAAACTTGTCTTTTAATTCCATGCTCATTGCAATAGTTAGTGAATTCTTCTGAAGTAAATTCCCCTCCTCTATCTAACCTTAAGAATTTCAGTTTCTTTTCACTTTGTTTTTCTACTATTTCTTTGTACCATTTAAACATCTTAAATGCTTTTGATTTATCTTTTAAAAACATGACTGTCATGATTCTAGAAAAATCATCAACAAACAGAATAAAATACCTATCTCCATAGTAGCTCTTTGTCCTCATGGGTCCACATAGATGTGTATGGACTAATTCTAGAATTGCAGTAGATGTATGGGTTTTGCTCTTGAAACTAGACTTTGTCATCTTACCTTTTTGACAATTATTGCACATGATATGCTCAAGCTTATTCATTGTTTGTAAGCCTCTGACATTCCTTTTTTTGCTTGTCTTTATCATATTGTCAAATTTTACATGACACAATATTTTGTTCCACAACCATATGTCTTCATTTCTAGCCATCAAACAAGTGGTGCTAGTGTCATCAAGATAGAAAATGTTACCTTTTGTCTGCTCACGGGTACCAATCAATCTTCCTGATTCATTAAAGATCTTTGCCTTCTTATTTTCAAATGCTACTCTGTGACCTAAATTTTTCAACTCAGAAACACTTAACAAATTGTAATTTAGTCCTTTGACCCAGTAAGAATTTTCAGATTTTATCAGGTTATTCAACATTATGGTTCCTTTACCTTCAACTGGACAAGGTGTATCACTTCCCATTCTCACTGAACCACCATTATAGTATTCAAAAGTCTCAAACTTTTGTTTATCACCAGTCATATGGTGAGTTCAGCCACTATCTATGATCCAGACATCATTTTTACTAACTTTAGATATGAATGCAATTTCTATATACCTTTCTTCATCTTCATCTAAATCATCCTCCATGGCTACAAATACCATCTCGATGTCTTCCTCTGATTCGGTGTCGGTGTCATCAGTTCTTTTCTCAGCTAGGTAACAAAATTTCTTCCCTTTGTCCTTGTAGTCTCGGGTATCTCTCTTGTTAGATTCTCAGTTGCTTCAGTAATATCTTTTTTCACCTTTATCAAACTTCTTCTCATATGATCTATCATATTTTCTTCGGTTTGGACATCTTGCAAAAAAGTGTCCAACCTCTTTACAATTCAAACATACAATTAGTAATTTACCTTTGTATCTACCTTTGCATCTCTGCAATCTTCTTGCCATTAGTGCTTCAATCTCATCAAGTCTTTGATCCTCATTATCACTGTCACTATCATTTCTAATAGCATGTCTATGACTTGAGTTACTTATCTTTAGAGAAGATTTGAATGCAGATTCTGTAGATGGTAAGACACTATTGTCAAAGTTATTCATCTCAAATAAAATTAGTCTACCAATCAGACTATCTAGAGTAACTGTATTGTTTGTTATAGCTCTCATTTCTTGAATAGCAGAATCTCTAATAGCATAAACAGGCAATAAGGTTCTTAATATTTTTGTTACCACTGTCTCCTCTTCAAGTACACCTCGAACACCTCGGATAGCATTTACTACTTTGATTCTATAGCTATACTGAGTAATTTTTTCTCATTCTTTCATCATTAGGTCATCAAACCTCCCTCTTAGGCTTTCTGCCTTTTCTCTTAGTATATTAGCATCTCCTCCATGTACAAGCTTCAACTTATACCACATTTTCTTTGTAGAGGTGTAGGTTTTGACATCTTGAAACTTAGCATCGAAGAGTGATGATGCAAGTTCTATCATCATGCAGTTATGCTCATGCTTTACTCTTAATTTCTCAAGAGTATGAGGTCATGTAGGCAACACATATTCATTATCTAAGTATTGAACAATATTATTTCCAATACCTGATAAGTGGAGTCTTATTCTACTTTTCCATGACACAAAGTTGTCTTTATTCAACTTGGACACATCTCGTCTGTTCATCTTCTGATCTTTTCCTTGAGCTGTTAAACTCCCTTTCTAATAACACAAGCTATGATACCAATTGTTAATAATAACTGAGAGGGGGAATGAATCAATGGCCTCAAAAATATTCCAATAATCAACCCTTAAAACTTAGAACCACAATATTCTACCTCTAGTTTGTTGGAAAGCTACAATGGAAACAATTGTTTTTTTGTCATTGATGTCAAACCTTAACTGGTGAGACTATTTCTATCTATTTAAGTACCATATCTATTTATTGATGAAGAAGATTTGAAAGCAAGGATAACAAGAAGACCAAGTGAAATGGTTGAGTTATGGGAAATCACAAGGGTACTTGATCAGTTGGAACATTGGAAAAGTAATGTGTTGTTTAACTTTTGATGATAGTTTACTGAGAACAGCTTATGTCGAGCGAAGTTTGTGATGACCAAGCACTAGTAAATTGTGGAGGAAACTAGTGATGACCCTACGAAAGAACACAATGTTGGCCGAGTAGCAGTATTTTGGTAATTGTTGAAATTTGAGATCTTTGGCTGACATAGTTGATTTTATTGGGATATGTAAAGTTACTTAAGGATAAGCACGATTGGTCCACACTATTTAACACACAGGTAACCATAATTAATGCATGGATCAAAGATTTAATTAGTGATTTCTTTGGAGAATTAAATTAAATGTAAAGATGGAAAGATCCATTAGATCTGACCTAACTTAAGATCTACTATCTTGATTAAGTGGAAAATATTTATTTTACCTAGATGAAGAGGTATAAGATAACCTCAAGGGGTTATTCATAAAGGTATGATGTGTATGCAAGAGGATTGCATAGTTAATTGACTGATTGGCATGATCTAGAAGATAAGGCTGAGTAGAGAAGTAGAGAGTTGTGAGAGTGATTTCTTGACAGATTTCCAAGTAGATCTGAAGATTAAAAAGAGAATGGAGGCCACTCAGTGAATTAGCATTAGAGCTGAATTAGGTATGGATTTGTAAAGGAAGTTGTATGTATCAGATCACACCTGCTGATTACTTTCTAACCATTGTATCATTCAAAATCCTTTAACCAGGTTGACCTAACAGTAATTGTATAAATCCTTTAAGAAAGGTGACATTCAGGTGGAATGTTCCAAGTCCTCTAACAAGGCCACTCCTGACAAGGTGATTAAATCCTTTAACCATGTCATATTTAGCAATGTGTTTTGTAACGTTTAACAAGATTTGCTCCTAACAAAGCTCACTTCAGAAGAGTAAAAAATTGATAGCATGTTATTGGTGGTTTTTCCCAAATTGGGTTTCCACGTTAAATACTAGTGTTAACTTGTGTGAATGTTTATGTTGTGTTTTACTGTTAAGTTTCTACAAGCTTATTACATTTGAACAGTAAAACTGCATATGTATGTTGTTGATTTATGCTATTGTTTCTAAGAAGATCTAATTTGTTCAAAGTGGTATAAAGTTTAAATTATTACATATAGACCTGAGGATAACTGATTCACCCCCCCTCTCTTAGTTATTCTAAATTCATTCTAACAATTGGTATAAGAGCATTGGTCTCTTGAAAATAGTTTGAAGGTACTTGGAGAAAAAGATTAAGATGTATAAAAAGGAGGTACCAAAGATGAACAAAGATAATTTCCCTACATGGCAGATTTTGATAAAATTGCATCTGGCTGGTATTGGTGATTCTGATAAGCACTATGCTGAACATGATTATGTAGCACCCACTACACCTGCCACAGCTGCATAGTTAAGAGAAAAGAAGGAACACAATTAGGCAATGTTGGAGATTGCATCATCTCTGAACTATCATGAGTTTGAAGACATAAAGAACTGTAAAAATGCAAAGTAGATGTGGGATTCCCTAGCAACCATCTATGGAGGAGATAAAAATGTGCTGAGAGCCAAATTTGAAAGTTTAAGAGGTAAGTTTGATGAAATGAAAATGCAAGAAGGAGGAAATATAGTTCAATATTATGGTAGGATAAAGGAAGTTGTAAATGCTATTAGAGGAGCTAAGGGAACCGTTGATGATAATACCATTATGAGAAAGGTACTGAGAACACTTCTTCCTATATATGCTATTAGAGTCTCTGCAATTCAAGATTTAAGATGTACTCCTAACAATAATTTGACTTTGGAAGGTCTGGTAGGCAGACTTACTGCATTTGAGATGTCAAATTTTGATAACTACACTGCACAAGCTATTGAATCTGCATTCAAGTCCTAGATGGTCCTTAACAAATCAAAGAAAGGAAAGAAATGTGTGAACAGTGATAGCGACACTACAGATGATGATTTGGAAGAACTTGAGGCACTCATGGCAAGAAGACTATCTAGAGGAAAAGGAAAATTCAAAGGTAAACTTCCTATCATTTGTTTTTCATGTAACAAAGTTGGTCATATTGTTGCTAGATGTCCTGATAAGAATGATAAAGATGAGAGAAGGGACAAAAGGTAACAAAGATAGAAAGGATGACCAAGACTTTAGAAAGTATAAAGATTACAAAGATAAAGGTAAGAAATCTTGTTATATAGTTGAAAATATTCTGACAATTCTGATGAAAATCATATAGAAGTTGTGTATGTTGCTATGAAAGATGACTCTGATGATGATAAGAAAACTGCACTAATTTCTTATATGATTAAAGGTGACCGTTGGATTATTGACAGTGGTTGTTCACATCACATGACTGGTGATAAAGATAAATTTGAAACCTTAGATCAGTGTAAAGGTGGTTATGTTAAATTTGGTAATGATGCACCATGTCTTATTAAAGGGTAAGGATCAATTAACTTGACTGACAAGATTAGATGTGAAAATGTATATTGGGTTGATGATCTTAACTATAATTTATTGAGTGTTGCATAGCTGAATACTTCTAGTTACAGAGTTGAATTCCATCACAAGAAAGCAAAGATCTATGATGCCACTGGAGAATTAGTCGGAAGTGGAGAACAAACAAAAGGTAACTAGTTCTATATGGACTTAGCTGATGAGACATGCTTGTTTGCACAATATAATGATGTTTAGTTATGGCATAAAAGGTTGTGTCATGTAAACTTTGATAACTTGGTAAGCATAAGAAAATTGAAAAAGGTTAGAGGGCTGCCTAAGTTAAAGAAACCTGAAAATGCAATGTGTAAGCAATGTCAATTAGGAAAAATGACTAAATCTAGTTTTAAAAGAAAGACTCATACTTTTGAGGGAATTCTAGAGTTGGTTCATACTGACCTTTGTGGACCTATTGGTGAGAAAAGTTACTGTGCAGCTAGATACTTTATTCTATTTTTTTATGATTACTCAAGAATGATGACTGTTATGTTTCTTAAAGAAAAATCTGATGCATTCCATTTATTTAAGTGGTGCTTGGAAAAACTTGAAAAAGAGACAGGTAAAATCCTGAAATGTTTAAGATCTAACAAAGGAGGTGAGTTTATTTCTAATGAGTTTAACAGGTTCTGCAATGACTGGGGGATAAAAAGATAGATTTCCACACCTAGGACACTACCACAGAATGGTATTGCTGAGAGAAGAAACATATCTATCATGGATTGTGCCAGAACACTAATGATGGAGAAAAATGTTGCATAGAAATATTGGAGAGAAGCTATAAGTACAATAGTCTATACCCTTAACAGAGTACAAGTCAAGAAAGGTACTAATGCTACACCTTATGAGCTATGGTATGGGTATGCAGCTAATGTACGCTATTTAAAAGTTTTTGGAAGTAAATGTTTCATATTGAAGGATAAAAGAAATGGAAAACTTGATGCTAAAGGTGAGGAAGGCATATTCCTTGGTTATTCAAATAAAAGTAAAGCATACAAGTGTTTGAATTCTAACACTAATAAAATTGTGGAAAGTGCAAATGTTAGAATTGATGAATATGCAGAAAGAAATGAAGCTGAAAGCACATAGGAACCTGAAAGTTACAAATTATTTGTCTATCTGGATGAGGAAGACTCTAATGTATTACCTGAACCTGAGAATGAATTTGCTGAGCAACAACTAGCACCTACTGACTCACAGAATGAAGCTGCCCAATAGGAGGTAATTGTCAAGCTATCTAACGGAGATGCCAAGTCACAGAATCAACCTGAATTGAATGAGAATAATGAATCTAAATAAAGACAAGAACCTAATCTAGAAAAGTATGTAAGGAGGCACCATAAACCTAATCGAATCATTGGATCAAAGAATTTTGCAATTATGACAAGAAGTAAGTTGAGAGATGGTACATGCTTGTTATGTGATTTTGAGACTAAAATAGTAAAAGATACCTTAGAAAATGAAGATTGGATACAAGCCATGTTTGACTAAATTGAATATAATAAGACTTGGACACTTGTACCTAGGCCGAATAACAAAAATGTAATTGATACTAAGTGGGTATTCAGAAATAAGTTGAATGAACATGGAGAGGTAACAAGAAACAAAGCTAGACTGGTATGCAAGGGTTATGCACAAGAGGAAGGAATTGATTATGAAGAAACATTCGCCCCAATTGCAAGATTGGAAGGAGTAAGAACCTTACTTGCATATGCAGCCTACAAACATTTTAAAATTTATCAAATGGATGTAAAGTCAACATTTCTAAATGGGATATTAGAAGAAGTATACATTGAACAAGCTGGTGGATTTGTTGACCCAACAAGGCACTATATGGACTGAAGCAAGCACCAAGAGCATGGTATGAGAGATTGCACAATTATTTGATAAAGGTTGGATTTTCAAGAACCAATGACAACAACAATCTATATTTGAAGACAGAGAAAAGAAAAGGTACTTTATTGGCTGAAATTTTTGTTGATGACATTATATTTAGTGGACAAGATGTGTTATGCAAGGCATTTGCAAAGGAGACTCAAACTAAATTTGAGATGTCTATGTTTGGTGAGATAAAAAAATTTGTTGGCTTACAAACATATCAGATGAAGAATGGTATCTATGTTACTCAATCAGAATATGTCAAGGAGATACTAAGACTTTTGGAATGGAAGATTCAAAACTAGTGAGTACACCCATGGCTACTGGATAGAAGTTAACAAAAAATGATGATACAAAAGAAGAGAATCAAACCCTTTATAGGTCAATGATTGGAAAGCTACAATATGTTGTACACATCAAACCTGATATTGCACTGGCTATTGGAATTGTTGCAAGATTTTCTACCAATCCCAAGGAAACTCATATGATGGCAGTAAAAATAATTCTGAGATATTTGAAAGGAACAGATGATTATGGTCTCTATTACAAAAAGAATGATAAGTTTGAACTCAGAGTCTATACTGATTCTGATTGGGCTGGAAATTTGGATGATAGAAAAAGCACCATAGGTGGAGCATTTATTTTAGGAAAAAGATTGGTTTCATGGACAAGAAAGAAATAGAATTGCACCTCACAATCTACAACTGAAGCTGAGTATGTGGTAGCAACATTTAATTGTTCTAATATTGTGTAGTTGAAGATACTACTGAAAGGTATGAAAGAAGAAATCATAGAACCAATTGTTATATATTGTGATAACATGAGTGCCATTAATATTTCTAAGAACCTTGTGATGCACTCTAAAACAAAGCATATAGCTATCAAGTATCATTACTTGAGGGAGCTAGTTCAGAAGAAGGAAGTGAGACTGGAATATGTGAATACTAAGGAACATTTAGCAGACATATTTACAAAGGCACTACCCAAGGATTCTCATGAGTATCTGCAAGCTAAATTAGGGGTGATTCCCCTAACTAAGGCTAATTATTTCATAATGGTACTGTTGTATCAAATGTTATATTTAGAATATTTGACACATTGATGCACATGCAGTCACACTTTAGGATGTTGCCTAAAGCTATGAAAAATAGACAAGGACGGAAAACAGGATCAGTCATAAGAAAGATGACATGAACAGCATGATATAGAGCTTAGAACAGAAGAATCTACATGATGAAGATGTCAACATCTTTGTCATTGTTGTCAAAGAGGGAGAAGTTTACTGAAAAAGGGGGAGTTTACTATAGTTAGAGATAAAGGGAGAGTTTACTCAAAGAGGGAGTCTACAAATGAACAGAGGAAACAAAAATATTTTAGTGTCATTACAGACACAGATGGAGAAATGTTTTACAACATGAGAATTAGAATGAAGTTAAAGACATTAATGAAGATTGGTTCATATCAAGGAACACAGGCAAACTTTTTGATTTGTATGGTAACTATGGTTGGAAAATTATTGTTTTAAAGTTTAGTGTTGTCATCAATGCCAAAGAGGGAGATTGTTGGAAAGCTACAATGGAAAAAATTGTTGTTTTGTCATTGATGTCAAACCTTAACTGGTGAGACTATTGCAATTTGTTTAAGTACCATATCTATTGATTGATGAAGAAGATTTGAAGGAAAGGATAACAAGAAGACCAAGTGAAATGGTTGAGTTATGGGAAATCACAAGGGTACTTGATCAGTTGTCACATTGGAAAAGTAATGTGTTGTTTATCTTTTGATGACATTTTACTGAGAACAGTTTATGCCGATTGAAGTTTGTGATGACCGAGCGCCAGTAAATTGCTGAGGAAACTAGTGATGACCGAGCGAAAGAACACAGTGTTGGTCGAGCAGCGGTATTTTGGTAATTGTTGAGATTTGAGATCTCTGGCTGACATAGTTGATTTTATTGGTATATGTAAAGTTAATTAAGGATAAGCATGATTGGTCCACACTATTTAACGCATGCATAACTGTAATTAATGCATGGATCAAAGATTTAATTATTGATTTCTTTGGAGAAGTAAATTAAATGTAAAGATGGAAAGATCCATTGGATCTTACCTAACCTAAGATCTACGATCTTGATTAAGCAAAAAATATTTATTTTACCTAGATGAAGAGGTATAAGATAAGCTCAAGGGGTTATTCATAAAGGTATGATGTGTATGCAAGAGGATTGCATAGTTAATTGACTGATTGGCATGATCTAGCAGAGAAGGGTGAGCAGAGAAGCAGAGAGCTGCGAGAGTGATTGCCTAATGCATTTCCAAGCAGATCTAAAGATTGAAAAGAGAATGGAGGCCACTCAGTGAATTAGCATTAGAGCTGAATTGGATCTGTATTTGCAAATTATGTTGTATGTATCAGATCACACCTGCTAATTACTTTCTAACCATTGTATCAGTCAAAATCCTTTAACTAGGTTGACCTAACTGTCATTGTATAAATCCTTTGAGCAAGGTGACATTCAGGTGGAATGTTCTAAGTCCTCTAACAAGGCCAATCCTTATAGGGTGATTAAATCCATTAACCAAGTCATATTTAGCAATGTGTTTTGTAACCTTTAACAGGGTTGGCTCCTAACAGAGCTCACTTCAGAAGAGTGAAAACTTGATAGCATTTTATTGGTGGTTTTTCCCAAATTGGATTTCCACATTAAATACTGGTGTCAAATTGTGTGAATTTTTATGTTGTGTTTTACTGTTAAGTTTCTACAAGCTGATTACATTTGAAAACTAAAACTGCATATGTATGTTGTTGATTTATGCTATTGTTGCCAAGCAGATCTGAGTTATTCAAAGTGGTATAAAGTTTAAATTATTATATCTAAACCTGAAGATAACTTATTCACCCCCCCTCTCAGTTATTCTAAATTCAAACTAACATAGTTACCTTCAGTCCTATAAGGTGAATGCCTCCAAAAACTTATATCAAATTACTACTCCTCAGAATGCTTTGTAAAACCTTCTACTGTATGTTTACTGAAAAGCAATCTGTTAATTTACCAAAAGACAGTAAATTATCTAGAGTATACTGATCAATCCAATTAAGTTATTTGTAATGCAAAACACTAAAGTAATGACTCATAAACACATTGACACATGAATTTTTAACATGGAAACCCTGTTAAGGGAAAAACCACTTGGGACCGGTAACCCAAAAAATTTCACTCTTCTGAAGTGAGCTCGGTGAAGAGCCAACCATGTTAAAGGTTACAAAAACACTGTTAGGTGTGACCTTGTTAGAGGATTTAAAATTTTAGTCTGTCGATCATTGGGAATTAGTAGCCTCTGAGTAGGAAGCATAATAGAGACTAAGTAAATTGTCATTTCCAAGAACAAATCAAACCCTAGTTGGGAATTTTAGGGTAAATCAATTAAATTCCCAATAAGGGACATTATAAATGGTATTAGAGCTTTGATCTTTCCATCCTGCAAGGAAAATGATCAAATAAGGAATCATTCTACTTAATAAGAAGGAATCTAGTAATGTGTATATTGTATGTATTATTCATGTATACTCTGTGTCTTCATACATTGATATGTATACTTCATATATGCTTCATGTCTTCATATATTCATGTGTATATTTCATATTTTTAAGTGTATGCTCCATGTTTGCTTCTACTTTGGTTGATCTAGAATAAGAGAATAACTAAAGTGAACCCAAAGATATTAGTTTATTATAAAATTTTGGTCAAATCCAAATCAATTTTGATGACGGTACAAAGATGGATTTGATCCTTTTCTCTAGAAAATGTAAGAAAACCTATCTTAAAAAATTGCAAACCTTGCAAATTCTCAATGCATTGGTTAATGTCAGAGTTGTGCAACATAAGCTGCTCATAGTGAAAGGTTTGTATAAAGTAGCTTTCATTGAGGACAAGCAATTTTAGGGAAAGGTTAGAATATGATAGCCCATTTTTGAAATATGATTTAATAATAAATAATAATAATAAATTAAAATATAAAAGTAAATTAATAAATAATAATAATAATAACTTAAAATATAATATAATTACAAGACAACTATGCATTCCAATTTTTTAATGTCTTTGTTTATCAAAAGATCATTATTAGGAGACAGACAAAGATGTCCATGGATAGAACTCATTCACTATTCAAGGTCTCGTCAATTGAATTACATAAGAAATGTCTTTCTTGATAATTATTAGTAACCATATTGAAGTAGCCTGAGAATTATACAATCTCCCTATTGGTTACAAAAAATAAATATAATAATACTCCTAGGAAGACATTAATGTGAAGGAATGGATATGATAACATCCTCATCAATATTCTTGTTAGACAAATGAAGACTTCTCAAAAACATGACCATGTATTTGAACAATATAGTAATCTCTAGGAAGTAGAATGTGCTTTCCTTCTTCCACATTCTCCAGAATATGTTTGATTTCACATAGCTATCAATTTTGAATAAGGCCTTGGAAAATTGAATTTTCTATCTATTTTGATCTTTAAAAAAAAGACAAAAAAACATGACTGAAATATTAGTGTTAACTTGGTGACGATGACCTGTCTTCAAAATTTATTCTCCTAGAACCCTTTTGATTGTGTGAGTTATCAGACCATGGCTAGACATAAAGACAAATTTCAAACTTTTCTTAAAGATCTTGCCTAAAAAGGACATCTATATTTACTTTTTCACTACTTGGACAAGCCACATGTCTATCTCACTTTCAAAGATCATTTTTTGGTTTTTGGACAAAGTTTAATAGACTCACTAATACACATTGCACCCAAGAATCCTATTTGAGAGCCTTTTTGCATGCTTCAATCTAGAAATTTTGCATTTTTTTCCCATAATGATATCATCATCCCTATAACCTTGCATAATAAATATACATAACTCAAAATGAGAAAATCTTAAAAGTCATCATCCTTTTCATACCATCATCTAGCTTGCTAGGTTTTCCAAATAATTGAATTGAGATTCCTCTTCTATCAATTATGATATTCATCTCTCTTCAAACTTTGCAAGGTGCCACATGTCATCTTCTACTCAATCAAATCTAAATTTGGCAAACATGAATCCAAAAAGGTACACCACACTCTTGAAAATGGAGGACCTTAAAATGATATCTATGTGTGCTTGTCCCATCCATCATATCCCACTATCCAAAGTTGACACCACTATTGACTACTCCCTGATGACATGTAACTGATTAAATGTTTGATAATGTTAAGTTGAAGATAATGCAAAGCATTAAATCAGTTAATGTTTTGTATTTTCAATGATGTCAACTTGATATCATCTATATGGTCATGTACATAATGCCAAAGACTTCAGAGAATCTATAGAACAAAGGTTATGCTGTCACTAATGCATAAATGTAAAGTATTCACTAAGTCACAGATAACACCGACAAAGTGCACACCATTGGTAAAGGCAAAGAAGAAAAGTCACAGTGATACCCGACGAGCAGAAGACAGTGTTACCCAATGAAGCAAAACCACAAAGTTTCCCGATGAGCTAGAAATAGAGTTTCCCGACGATTAAAAATCTAACGATGCCCAATGGATGGAGAGCTTGAAGCTAAATGGATTCATGTCAACAAAACTGTCAGTTGTCACCGACAACTAACTGAAGAATTGACCAACAGAACAGAGAGTTCAAACAATGACAAAATATCTAGCTGGCAAGAGCTAAAGATAGACTTAACTAGTTATTTTATTTGACCAGAGTTAAGTAGTTAATTTAAAGAATATTTGTATAGTTGGCAAGAA
Source organism: Thuja plicata (assembly GCA_018584345.1). Classification (NCBI taxonomy): domain Eukaryota; kingdom Viridiplantae; phylum Streptophyta; class Pinopsida; order Cupressales; family Cupressaceae; genus Thuja; species Thuja plicata. The sequence continues at coordinate 624,891 of MU224458.1, read as the reverse complement.
GATAACTATGAGATAAATCAGGAGTTATGCTTTGAATCAAATTGGCTGGATTTTTTTTCATGCCAAGAATCAAGAATAAAGAAAATGTGACAATCATGTCTATATAAGAGACAAGCTTAATTCATTTTTGCAATGATCACATTCACGGAAAGGGGATTAAGGGAAGTGAATGAAAAGAGGATGCTGAAGAGAAACTAATGAAGAAGAACTTCATACAGTCCTGATCAATCAAGCGAAAGGAGAGCTAAAGAATTCTACAGACATCGATGAATAGTGAAGCACAACATCACAGAGAAGAAAGTGTGGAGCACAAAGAATTGAATTGATACATTGATCAGAGAGGTAATGTACTTAAATAGATCTGAAAATCTGCAATTAAAATTTGCATTAGAAACAGGTCACAGTGTTTCAGTTTAACCATTGAAGCATCATGTCTCTTAATAGAGCAGGACTTAACAATCTTATATATATTGAGGTACATCCCAAGGAGTGCCAAAAAGTTTGATTCATGAAAGTAGCATTAGACTTTCCCGATACCTATTGACAGTCTAAGAAGGAGGTTGATTCAAGGATAGTAGCAATAGATGCCCGATACTAAGTGACAACCTCTATGTATAAAATCCTCTAACAAGGTCGCACTTAATAGTGTGTTTGTAACCTTTAACAGGGTTGGCTCCTAACAGGGCTCACTTTAGAAGAGT
>MU224458.1:589181-615327 GCA_018584345.1 Thuja plicata | reverse complement strand
AAAGAATTATAAGCTGCCTAAGTATAACTTAAGCATAGAGTAAATAGACTAATAATTAAATGATTTAATTATTAGCTATACTATGACTACTCTAACACCCCCCCTTAAGTGTAACTTAGGGAGAAGCCAAACAGCTAAAGACTACTGCAGAAAGCAAGAAAGATGGGTCCCAGCAACAAGGCCTGATCAGGTACCCAAAACAAGAAAGCAAACTAGATGAAGAAAACTAAGCCTTCAATCTAGGGAAAGTCCCAAAGAGAGGAACAAGAAAGATCAAGAAGCATCTCCGAAGAATGGAACTAAAAACTCTGTCAGATGAGACTGCTATAACCCCCACTGAAGTGCATGACCAGGTAGAGAAGAAAATGTCTGAAGAGCTGATCAATCAAACCAGGAAGCAATAGAACCAACAGGTGAACCCCCCCATAATGCTGAACTGGGAGAGGTGACAGGAACACTGAAATGCAATGCCAAAAACATCTGTAGAAGAAAGAACCAGGAACACCAACAGTGCAACAGAAGTACAAGCACAGGATAAAGGGCAGTGTCACCGACACACAGCATGGGCTAATGTCATGGAAGGTATTCTCACTTGACAAAGGTGGATGCGCCTAAAACGGCATAAACATCATAACCCCCCATGGCACTTTATAACAGAGTGTGAGTACAAAAACCATACAAGGTGTACAAGATCCCAGATATACAGAAGTAGGCACTTTATCTTAGTGCGTTTACAGAAAAAAGATGCAATAGGAGAAGCATACAAGCTCAGAAGTCAGAAAGAAGAGTGAGCCAGAAGTACAGTAGAAGAGATCCCAGGACCTGTAAACCCAAGAAATCCACCAGAGTGCATAAACTTCCAAACTCAGAGGAGAGAAAACTTGAAGAAAAATCTAGAAAAAATACCCCTACCACTGAATAGTTCACTGAACCAGCTTTCTGACGATATCTGGTTTGCCAAAAATGGAGTTCGGATGAGCCAGATATGACTCCCGGAAGGCAAAAATAAATATCAGACTTTGATAGAAAAAAAATCTATCAAAATGGCAGAACCCAAAACCCTAACCTCCATCATCGGAAAGTTCTCGGAAAGAGCTTTCCGACGGTATATGGAAGTCAGAAAAAGACCCCCGGATGCTCAAGATAGAGTGAAAACAGTCTCGGGGGGTCAAAAGTGCTCCAAAAACCTAGTTTTAAGCCCCAGGGGCTAAAAAAATGGGCGCATGGCACGTGCAGGGGGCTTAACTGGGGCCCCTGGTCATACATATGACCGCCCGCTTAAACAAATAAGCCCTGCGAGTTTTAAAAAAGCCACCACCGGTGGCGGGCGTCGGCAAGCAGGGGGAGCGGCGACGGGGGCCGCGGAGGGTGGCGGGGCCGGGAGGTGGCGGGGGCCGCGGAGGGCGGCGGTGCCGGGCGCAGGGGCTGCGGAGTGGCGGCGCGAGCCACTGAGGGGCGGCGGGGGCCGGAGGCGGCGGGGCCCGGGAGGAGCAGGCCAGTGGTGGGAAGGCTGCGGGCGGCGCGGTGGCGGCGCACCCCAAAAATGCTTAAAAAACAATTTTTTTGAATTTTTTTTATTTTTGCATCGAAAAACGTGTTTGTACAGCCCTGGAAGGCCAAGAAAATTCTCCCCGAGGCTCCGGTGTCCAAATCAGACGTGCCTTATATGGATTCTAGGGTTTTTAGGCCTTCTGGACGCAACCGTGAGGTCGATTTTGGTCCAAAGTGCCTCAAAAAATAAAGACCCCCCAAAACCAATGAAAAATGACAGAGAAGACTAGTGAACTTCAAACCCTCGCTTGCTTCAACAAAGAACGAACAGCCATCTGCAGGATGGCTCTGATACCATGTTAGATTTGATAAACACAAATCCTCCCAAGAACACCTGCATGCACATCTGTCACAAGTAGAAGCAAGACAAAGATAGAAGATGAAAAACTATGGCGGCCAAAAAGCCAGAGACATGAAATCCATGTTGACAGAAAAAAGCTTCTATATTATCAACAATAGAATACAATACGATCTCCTTAATGAAATACAAAGAAGTGAATCCTTATAAAAGGAATCACAAAACGCTAAAAGGGAAACCCTAAATAATTATAAGCTGCCTAAGTATAACTTAAGCATAGAGTAAATAGACTAATAATTAAATGATTTAATTATTAGCTATACTATGACTACTCTAACATTGATTATATTGAAATGTTTAAAATAAGTGTTAAGATTTTAATTTAGGAAAATCTGTAAACAATAAGATTTAGAGAGTGAGATTTTTGTTTTGATATGGTATGGAATTTTAAGAGATGTTGAAAAGATGGAGATAAATATTTAAATTTGTTACTATAATTACAAATGTGTTAGATGGCTTAAGAATGAACTTATGTATAATTTAAACTTGGGTATTTTAGACGGTCTTGTAATGTAAGATTGATTGGATATTGTGCAATGTTTTTATTTTTGTAATGTAAAAAGCACTTTGTTTAAATTGTTTATTTTAATGTATAAATGACAATATGGTATGAATTGTATTATTGTGGAATATACATGGTCTTGCAAGATGAAATTATTTGGCTATTGACACAAAAACACTTCATTTTAATTGATTTGTTTTGAGTATAGATGACTATATGCAATGATTGTATTATTATTTAAGCTTATTTGTTTTCTTATTTGCATTGCTTGTAGTAATAATAGCATAATGCTTTTATTTGTTTATATTACTTGTATAAAAGATTATGTGGTGCATTCCATTTTTTGTGGGTAATGTATTATAAGAAATTTAAATGTTATTTAAAAATGTATTAGATAATGTACATGTTTTTTTTTATCAGTAAGGGTTTTTGTATATTACTTTCAAAGAAAATTACATCACATTAACATATAAGTTTTAAATTAAACGAGCTACTACACTATATATTCGGGCATTTACCCATCATATTGCATTCAACTACCTTCCACTAAACCTAAAGATTGTAAACGTAAAGTATATTATTGATTATATTTTATACAACAACACAAACACCCCCCAAAACTTATTTGTCTGGTTGATTACGCTTTCCTCCCGCTCTGCTATCTTACTGTCATTATATAGTGGGAGCTTTATCCTCCAAAAAACCTATGTATACTGCCCTTTCTCCATATGTTTATCAAAAAAGTTCACTACCTCTATTGGCTACACCATCTTCCTTGCTGCCTTGGCTTTTCCTCTGTGGTTGTGCTTCCTCCGAGGCACCTTTTGGAAAAATATCTCAGCAATATTGTTTTCTCTATTGTTCTATTTCTCTAGTTCCTCTTTCACTTTTTTTCATCCTTCCTCTACCCTTTGAAACATAAGTGGTTTGTCTACATTTTCTCGTCATCGCAGAAATGGAATGAGCCCAAACCTATGTTTGTCATCCTCATCCTCGAAGCACTCTGAGATGTCAGAGTCGATCCCGAGGATTACCCATTCTAGGATGGAATCCAGTTTCTCCAAAATATCTTCATTAAACAGGGCTCGAGTAATCTGTTCCACTTCCTCTTCCCTTTTCCTTATTTCCAGACCCCACGCAATAAACACTAAAATGTAGTCTAAATTATTGACTTGCTAGATGCATGAACTATATATGTCAGTTTATTGTAGTCACACTTGTTTAGTGAACCTCACGAAGAGACTCAATATTTTCTCCCTAAATAAATGTTCACCTTTGACTATAATCTCATGTCTTGTTAGAATTCATAATGGTGAATTCTCACAAAACTCAGTGAACACCTGCATGCAAATAACCTCTCACGAATAAGAGAAACTGAAAACACAGAAGAAGTGCTCTAAAAGCCAGAGGTAAAAATGTATATGCAATAATGAATAATTACAAGAGATCAAACATTATAAAAAAGGAGGCTAAAACCCTAAAAAGTAAAACCCTAAGATGGAAGAATTAATAATTAATAAGAATTAATTATTAATGAGCCTAAGTTGAGCTTAAGTGAAAATAAATTAATAGGTGACTTAATTATAAATCAATATGATTTAATTAATTAAGAAAAGAACCTGTATACTCCAACACCCCCACTTAATATGAACTTAGGGAGAAGCTAAAAAACTATGACTAAATGCAAAAAGCAAGAAATGGGTCCCGACAACAAAGGGATGATGAGGTACCCAAGTACAAGGAAATCTCCGTGAAATGGAGAAAAGCCAGTGGGAGAAAAAATTCTCTCCAAAAAGAGATGGAAAAAAGAGTACAAATGCAATGTCTCAAGAGACTCCCTCAAAACCATAAGTACAACCAATCTCCCGTGAGAGAGAATCGAGACTCCAAATCCCCCCAGAATGATAGAACCCATGTGTCGATGATCAAAGCAATGTGGCTCCAATGCGGAACAAACAAAGGCAAAATACAAAGAAGAGGAAACCCCTTTATGTGAGGTGAAATTGATAGGCCTAGCTGATGCTCAAAAGAGAACGCATGAAAACCTTGTAATGGAATCTCCAATGAAGGTGGAATAAAAGATGTGTTGAATCTGTTATCTAAGAGGAGATGAATGGTGTCTAATATTTCCTCAACAACTGCACTAGGTGGCTCGATGCATGGAGCGATAATGTCAGACAATTCTGAAGAGTAATCCTCCTAAACATATGTAAACTCAAAAAGAGGTGGAGGTGTAGAAGTCACAACATTGGTCTCAGGAACAACACATAAGTTCAAGTGACCCAAATTCAGCTCAATAGGATCTCAAGAAAAAGGAGATCTATTCTCTGACAGTGGAGATGGTGGACCAAAATTAGAGAAAGAGTACAAGCAAGAAGAATAATCAACTGTCCCTATTGCAACAATATTGTTTGGCTCACTGTCTCTGATGTGCACTGAATCTCATATGAACTCAACTGTCTTCCTTGTCTAAGTGTGAGTAATTTGATAGATAGAGAGAAGGTTATAGGAAAAAGATGGAACCCATAGTACATCATTGAATGCACCATTATCAATCACAATAGAACCTCTACCGCATAGAGTCATAATAGTGTTATTCCCCATCAAAATGTGTGGGGTAGGAGAAGCCTCAAAAGAATAGAATAAATCATGAAAAAGATGTCATATTGTATGAAGCACCTGAATCCAGTAGCCATTTAGAAGAGTGTGGAATAGCAGTTGCACATAATGCATGACCCTTTCCTATGTCATGTCCATCTATCTAGAATGATGATGAAGAAGACTTGTGAGAAGTAGAAGAAGAAGGAGTATCAATGTTTTTCTTCTTAAGAAGAGCTATCAAATCTGAAATTTGTTTTGCATATCCATCTATCTTCTTGTCATATCAATGAGACTCATCTTGATTGGGATTTTTACAATAAGTACACATAGGTCTTCCTGTCTACAATTTTTCCATCTTACAAGAAGGTGGGCCAGAGGAGTGCTGAGAACTAGAATCCTTCCTAGACTCTGTGGTCTGTGACTTCTATTTTTGCTCCTGTTTCCCTAAAGATGTGTGAGCTACCAATGCATGGCTCTGTGATCCTAGAAGATCATCCAACTATGCAATCTTGGATTGTTATCATGTCAACTGATCACATAAAACCTCAAATGTAGGAATGATAAATCGTGGACGCAAAGCATCTATGGTGGAATATAAGGTAGAAGAGAAAATCTGAAATGGACCTCAAAGCTTAGTAAGAATCAGATAAATGTACTCTGTGTCAGTCTTAGTCTTACCACAACCCTACAAAAGTCATCAGAGTGATTTGAACTTCATCAAAAAATTCTCAATAGAGGGAAAATAATTAGGTGTCAAGGATGTCAGTTGTGCCTCAATTTGCACTGCCCTGAGGTGATTAATGGTGCCAAAAATATCTTCAAACTTAGTCCATATAGCTCGAGGAGTTGTGAAACCCTCCAGGTGAAAAAGAAGATTGTTTGAAACATGGAAAGGACATCAAACCCATAGCCTCATCCATTTTTTTTCTATGTTGTAGAGCCTCGAAGGGACATTTCAAAATAGGTTGATTCTCATCCAAACATGACCATAACCCCTTAGACATGAAAAGTCTAGTCATATGTGCCTTCCAGGTAAAATAATTGTGCAGAGTAAGATGGTAACATGAATAAGTTTCCACCATATTGAATATTTTTTAAGAGAGAGGTTTTTGATTTATGGTACAGAAAACAAGAAAAAAAATACCCCTCACAAAAACAAAAATCCAAACCCCAATACAAATTTTAAAGTTGGGAAGCTATGAAATGCAAAGAACACTTTTGATTATTGCATGTGTACCTGATACATTTGCTTATAAAATAGTCTGTAAATATTTAAATATCATTGAAATACCTTTCCAACACCTATTTGTTTGCAAAAAATGGAGACCATTTTCACATTGCCTCCAGGAGTGTAAAAGTAAGCTCCGACGATATCTCGTTTACAAAAAAATGGAGATCATATGAGCAAGTTAGGCCCAATTTTGTGAAGGAGTGTTAAAAGGCCCAAGAAAAAACTTTTATAGCCCTCAGGGGATGAAAAAATGTGCCCGATGGTCACATGGTGCTGAGCAGAGGGTTTTCGAGTGGTGCGGTAGTGGGCGCTAAGCGACGCAGCAGTGGCTGCTGAGCGACGCCCAATTTTAAACTACCGATGATTAAAAAAAAATTTAAATTTTTTTTTTAAATTAGTTTTGCCTCAAAAAATGTGCCCTATGTAAGAAAAATGCCCTTCTTGCTCCTGATGCCAAAAATAGACATATTTTATATCAAAATTCATGGAAACAGCCTCCCAAATGTAACTGTGAGGTCTATTTTCACTCAGAATGTACTTTAAAATAGAGGCATGCCCCTAATCAAAAAATACAAACCCCAAACCCTCAAAGCTCCTAAAAACTCTTCACGAATATGAAGCAACAAGTCTAGTGCTATGATACCGTGTTAGAATTCATAAATGGTGAATTCTCACAAAACCCAGTGAACACCTGCATGTAAATAACCTGTCATGAATAAGAGAAACTGAAAACACAGAAGAAGTGCTCTAAAAGCCACATGCAAAAATGTAAATACAATAATGAATAATTACAAGAGATCAATCCTTATAAAAAAGGAGATTGAAATCCTAAAAGGTAAAACTCTAAGATGAAAGAATTAATAATAATAATAATTAATTATCAATGAGCCTAAGTTTAGCTTTAGTAAAAATAAAGTAATAGGTGACTTAATTAATAAATTAATATGATTTAATTAATTAAGAAAAGAACCTATATACTCCAACATGTCAAACATATGCTTGACAGGAAAATAATTGATAATCTCAAGAGAATGATTGTGTTGAATATGTTACATATTCACAAAACTAGTGTAACAAAATAGCAATCAAATCATACACACATAAAACACTAATTGTTCCTTTGGAGGCTCTTTTGGGATAATTCTAGTGTAGTGTCGTAAATTGCATACCCTTGCAATTTCACCTATATTTTTTCCACTTTAGTTTCCATTCCTTAGTACTTGTGTAGGCTCATTTTAGCCTTTGCATTATCATTTTTCCCCTCTAAGGTGCTTGTAATTCCTTCTCACTAGCCACTTTTTTATTTGAATTTTGCATTAAGCCTATGGTTTTCTCATCTCCCATTATTTATTTCTTCATCAAGAAGCCAACAATGTAATCCATATAGTAATCCAAAATCATCCATTAAGAAATAATAAAACCCAAAAACACTCATAATGCAATCCAAAAAAGAAAGAAAGGAATCCAACCATCAGTGAACCAATAACTTCATAACACAAGGAGAGCTAGACCCACAAGAAATCCATACACAACAACCTGTCAACAAGGCATATCCTCTAGAATCAATTTATCTAAACTTTGGGAACAATTCAGGGAAAACTTTGGGAACAATTCAGGGATAACTACTTCGTTCCAAGTGCCCAAGTGCTCTAAAGGCCATTTCACTATGAAGTCAATCTTTATGTTCCACTTCCTTAGGATATAGACAAAGAAAGAATTTATTGACCCACAAAAGGCAACTACCAACTCACACCTTGAAAATTTTAATCATTCAACATTTATAATATGAAAATATAATTTAAAAATAACCTCGCACTAGCCAATAACACATCTTCTTTTAGAAAAAAAAAAAAAAGAATAGCAAGGGATTACATAAGGTTATTAGTCTACCGACCCTTATAGATAGAATTGAAAGAGTGAACATCACTAGTACTATTCCTCCTGATTTCTCTAACCCCCCGACTTGAATTTATCTTGGAGGAGTCATTTATATCAATATTGAAAACATCAATGAAGGCAAAGACCAGTTAACCTATCTCTATGCTTTCCTTATGGGGTCAACTCCCCCTTGAGAAAGAAATCACACCATTTTCAAATAGCCTCAACACCTACATCACCCCAACTTCTTGAGGCTCCAAGGGGATATACACCTCACATTTAGCATTAATAGTCTCTTCAATCATGCCAATATTCATTTGTCATACCTTTAATTAAGATTTATTTTATTTAATATGCAAGACTTTATATATTTTTAGTTGTATGAGTTATATATATATATATATATATATATATATATATATATATATATAATTTATGTATTATAAAAATAAGCACGCTTATGATATGAGGAACTTTTATATTTTTTGCGTACGTAAAAGGGGTTAAAGGGTCTCAAGCTTTATGAAACAATGCCAGAAATGTGCATAAAGCTAGTTCAAAGAGAAAAAAATGTTCGCAAACAACTCAACTCACAAACAATAAATACAACAATCATTCACATACAAAAAATTGTTAAACCACAAAAGTCCATCTATATTTTTTAAATAATAAGATGAAGAGTGGAAAAGAGAGGTGTTATTCCCCTCCTATAGACCATGGTCAAGGAAAAATATACATCAATTACAAGAGGGCTACCCTCAACAAGGAATAAGATAGACCAAATCAATAGAGGCATCAACAAAGGCATCGTAAGTGGCCACCACAAGAGTTTGGTCAAGAGTAGCAAGAATTTAACCCAGCTCTACAATATATTTTCATAATGCAATATTTATTAAATTAAGCTTTAAAAATTCTTTTAAAAATATCATAATTCTAGTTTCTAAAATTATTATAAATATTTAATTTTGATTTGATTGTGTGATTCATCATTTTTAATCTCCTTAAATGCCCCTAAGATCGTGTAATAGATCAGTGAGTGCGGTCTAAAATATTGAAGTTAAAAGTTTCACATAGTCAAATCCAAAAGCAACCACAGTAAATGTCTTATGATTAAAAGTATTTAATTTATTTGTCTAAAAGTTTCTAAACTTTTTAAAGATTTTTCCAATTTTATTAGAGAAGTTTCATTATAATGAAAGTTATAAACTCTTATAAGATTTTTTTAATTTTAAAAAGTTGATTTAATTTGATTTGGTTTTTAAGTTTTAGATTTTTTTCATTTTCTATATTTTAACAATTAATTTATCTTTTATTTAATTAATTTTATATAATTAGCAGAGTCAAGAGTGGATATAAAAATTATTCAAAGGCAAATATAAAATGAGAAAAGATAAGAAAATTGCTTATTAGGAGATAGAGATTGTGACAAATTTGGAAGGAACTCGAAATTGATAAAGTATGATACTCTTTATATGTCATAATATCTCCTTAAATGTCTTGAAAATAAGAGGCATACATGTGTTTAACCAAGTTCAAACTCATGTTTGCTGTTTCTAGATTAGATTGTGAATGAGTTTGTGTATAAACGTTTCAAATCACACTTCACAATCAATCATGTCTAATATGTAAAACTTTAATTCTCTACTATCTTAATGATGGATCAAAAAGTGTGATCTCAAGCATTAATTAAAAAATTCATAATCTAATTGAGATCAAATCCAAACTTCAGTAGAAAATGACATTTAATTTTTAAAAAAAATGCTTACTATCTCCTTAATGATCATTATCTTAACTTTACACTAATTTTATGATCATATTGAATTTTAAAATCTATATTTATATTTTATATCTAGCTTAAAAATGAATTATAAATATATAACTTATATGTAATGTAAATAGGCATGCATATATGGATCCATGTGTTTGTACCTCCATGGAAGACTTAGTAGTACTTGGAATCAAATTGAAAATTGACGTGCTATTGTAGGACAAAATTGTTTGAGTTGTGAAGCATTTGGGAAAGTCCTTTCCCAATATTCATGGATAAGAATTACACGTCATTATTCCAATGAAATTCAAAGCACATGAAAGAAAGTAAAACCAATCACGTGGGAGACAAAGTGGGGCAAATAATTTATTTCAAGCATAGACTTCATTTCCTAGAAATAGAGGATAACCAAACTAAATCATCGCCAAAATTAGAGTAGAAGCACTTAATATTAGATTTTAAAGTGATTCTTTATAAAAATATGTAATTTTTTAATTTTCTTATAAAGTGTAATTTTTATTTTTGTAATTTTATACTATTTTGGGTTGATTTTTTTTTATAAATGATTTAATGATTTTGGTTTGTTTATTGACATAGGATATTATCTTTTATTCATATATGTTACTTTGTTTTGATTGAATCTTGTTGATCTAGTTTTCAACTGCTTACTAATTTAGGATGTGATCATAATGATGACCTATTCTCTTATCTTAACTTTCAAATCCTAATGTTTTGAAGTTTGCATTTTTAGAATTTGACCTTTATTTATTGGTGTGGGCACCAAAATTTTGAATTCATGCATTAGATTGTTATTTAAAGACATAATTCTAGGTCATTTACAAATGATTTAATGAATTAAAAGAGTATGTTTTGCTATTCAGTATCAAAAGTTTATCCTTTTTGTAGTTATATTATGTGCATTTGTGACCCTTTATTCGACATTAGTGCTCAAGATCTTCTATAAATTATCTTTTTCAACACATATTCAAAGGCAGTCTCGATGACAAAGCATTCACTAGCTTGCATCAATAATCAATGATTGGTCACAAGGTCATTCATTACCATATTCACATCAACATATGTTGCCACATTGTTTACTCTCTTTGTTCTATTTTTAATTCAACTAAGTGTCTTGAACAAGGCATACACAAGTCCTTAACTTCAATCCTTATATACCAAGAACCCCAATGCTCCTATACACCACCCCCTATTCCCTTACCTCTAATAACACTATGAAAACACTTCTTGTAATTAACAAAGACATAGTTTTGTAGAAGATATTATCACAATTTTGTAGGACATGATTGTAGCTTTTGAATAGGTTCATAAAGCTAAAAGTTAAACTGGCTAAAATTATAATTCTATCCCAACTTTTATAATGTCAACTATAGCTACTCCTTTCATTCATCAACTCTCTATCACAATATCTCATTAATTAATATTTATTTCATGGTATGTAAAACCCTGATCTTCTCATTTGAATTTTAGTACATATTCATTTATAGTTTTTGCTAGATTACATTTTCAATCAATCAAATTAATTATCATGTGTTCTACTCCTTAATATCTAGCGTTTTTAAATCACAATTGATTTGTCACACCTCCCTCTTAGATGTTTATTTAGAGGATGTTGTTATTTTCCTCTACACACAAATGAGTGCTTTAAACCTTGAAAATTAAACTGTAAAATTAATAAATAATTATTTTGATTGTGGGGTTGTGGTGGGTAAAACTTTAAGTATTAGAAGTTTTCTAACAAATATTTATTTGGATATTTTCATAAAATCTATCATAATAGAAAAAATAATTGGAAATCTTATTATAACTATTATATATTAAACATTATACAAATATATTACATAATAGAAGGTTCGCAATAGAAAAAATTATGGTATTCATGACATGTCATAGTAGAAGAGAAACTAGGTAAAGACAAAGATACCAAACCAGAGCATTAAGCACATACAATTTCACCAAGAAAGAATAACGACACATCATTTTTATTCAAGAACTACCAATGAATCCCTCTCCTATAAACTTGTTATAAATATTTTATAAATAGATGTATACATGTTTGTTAAAAGTAAAATATTAAATAAATATAAATTAATTAAGAAATTATCTTTAATCTGAATGAAAATACACTAAATGATGATTAATGAAAAAGTTATCTTCTCACAAATCTCCATGGTTGATTAAACTAATTAGACTTCACTAATAATCTTTGATGAAGTGAGGAACATGTCATACAAATACATGCATAAGACACAACATTTATTGACACCTAATTACATATATCTCATATTGTTAAATGGACAAAACGTAATATGAAGAGCCACCTTGTTAAACAATGGGTATGTAAAAGAGTTGTGAAAAGTTCACTATAAATTTATTTATTTTGCATATGGTCATCTAATAGATGAGGTTAATTGATAAGTCATTATATTTTCAAATTATAAACAAATAATTATGAAAATACATAATCTATAATAAGGAGATTACATGTGATTCCACCTTGTGTTGGTGATAATTTATCTCCTTAGTAATCATGGTCTCTTATTGCCTTGCCTATATAAGAAGACACTTCTACTTATATCATTGGATTCCAGTTAAGTCAATCCATCAAGTATTTCAAGTATGTAATCCACTTGATTCAGTATTTTACATATTGATGAGAGTAGAGTTTGTTCTTGTCCATATTTTGTCCCTCTCTTTTGTGTTATTCATTTTCCTCTATATCTTGGGTTGTTCATGCTCTATTGGCAAGTTCTTACGTTGTATTCGAGCAATTCTTATAGAATCATCTTGCATCATTATGAATGTATATCTAAAATCAAACAAACACTTATTTCATGGGTAAAGTATTCATGCTTTATTGTTTATTTCAAATGGAGAGTTTTGAAACTTGTTGTAGGACATATGCATGTGGATGATTGTCAAGATACATTTTAGTCAGTTAACACTAATGGACAAGTAACATCTATACATGTTTACAACTCACAAGCGTAGCATGGAATAAGAAACTTGAGAATATTGCTTAGGTTTATTAACTTTAGATTTATTTTCAAATACCTATATGCATTTGATAAGCCCACTTCGAATAGTTTATCAGCAATGGCCTCTATGAAAACACTATCGTCTTACCCATTGTTGCAACTTTGATTGTGTTATCAATTTGTAGTCCTTGTAAGCACAAGCTAAAGAAGTTAGTACCTCCAAGGCCTTTGAGGATAAATTATCTATCATATTCTTTTTTTGTGTGAACAAAATGGTAGCCACATTATATGTAATTAAATTTCCTTTTTTGTGTGTGCTTTAAACCATTCAATGGACTATAAAACAAGAACCAAATATAGTTAGAAATGATTAATTATTTACAAGAAAACATGTAATTCCCTGCTAGGAACCCCATATGATATTAACTAAGAAAACCCATCTTTTTTTAAATAATAATGTACAACAATTAAAAATCTTGTGCAAATGTGTGCAAAGAAACTAATATTGATGATATCATCATCACATGACATTGTACAAGAAGAAGATTTTCACATAAAAATATACCCTAACCTTAGGGAAATGTCATAGATACTACATTAGTCTCTCACGAAGGGTTTAAATCTTCACAATATTTCACAAGACTAGGAGACTAGGTCCCTCTAGCCTAAGTTCAACAATGAGACACCTTTGAGTGAAGTCATCCATCCCAAGACAAATGATGACATAAATTCTCAATGACAACACATATGTACATGTTTTAAAATTCTCTAGACTCACAAGGCCATGGTGAACAAATTTCACTCGCAAATTTTTCCCATATGGGACCTAGAACTATGCATTTTCCAATGCACAAGATGACTACAATTCCCAAAATAGACACTAGCACTTAGGTGGTGCATTTGAACCCTGTGTTTTCATGTCCCTTTTTTTGTTAGTCTTATATTTTTGTGTTAGAGTCCAATTAAAACATTTTACTCATTCCCAATTTTTGTAGTCCAATTTGATTTTTGGTTTCCTTTCCAATGAGAATACATGAATAAGGATTAGCCTCTAGGATATGCCAAGCATCAAGGGACCACCTAGGAGGGTCTACAACATCAATTAAACCTCAAAACATCAAAATAGTGCTTAGTAAAAATTAAAGTGTTTGTAAGAAATATTTAAGGACACGCACCAAAGTTCTAAGGCCCACTAAGTTTACGATGTTGTAGTCTTACACCCCAGACTCAATCTTATTAAGGAAGACATGGAATAAAATCCAAACAATCAAGATTTCTTAGTTAATAGAAATAACATACACAACACAAAGGATTGAGACGCAAAATTATGTATATTAATATTATTTATTTTGTGTATCATATACACCCTTATATCATCTTACGCATTCATATAATACATATTTTCTCATTTAGTTTATCTTTCATTATGCATTTAGTATATTTCCCTATATTCACCTTATTATTGGTGAATACATTTTACAATATTTTTATTCGCACAAGATATGACATAACCTATACATAGTACCGTTAACCTACATTCTATGTTCAATATTATGCTTTGTTGGTCTTGATCCAAAAAGATGTGTGATCCCTAGATGTTTATTTGTTGTACCTTCCTTGCTAACATCATCCTCCTTTGAAAACCTTGACTTGTCCTCAATTCAACCTTGTTTCTTCTAAAGGATATCCTTATATATCTTGGAGGCTCTTAACATTATTTCCCCATTACTTTATGTCTAATTGTAGATGGTGGATGTGTATTTGGAGCTACAAAACAATTTATTGTTAATTTTACAAGAGTAGTAGTATATCAGTGATATGGGCCAACCATAAATTAACAACCTCACTTTTTTAGCATAGACTTTTTATTTTCCTAATGTTATGAGGTATTTATTTTTTCCTACACATATTATTTAAGCTTTCTAGTATTATTCTAGGAATGGTTGACATGAGGACACATGGTGAAATGCATTAGCTATATGTTTCACTCACTCCTACACATGGGTAGTTGAGTTATACATATTCTTTAGGATGTTTTTCTACCTCTCATGACCATCATTCTGTCCTTAGCTAAGTAGGTTATGGGGAGGTTGGATTTCTCATCCTATTTTAGTTTTATGCACCACCTTTCATACCTCCTTTTTGTCTTCATGTAATGAGTTTATGCCACATGTTTTGGAATTTTAAAAGTAGGTAAGACCAACCATGACTTATAGGAAGTAGTAATTAATATATCTCTTGGATATATGTACCCTTATTTCACTATGTTTTCAACACTCTCCACTCCCCTTCACTAGTTCAGCTAGTTCGATGATATCTCAATGAGAGTAGTGAGAGTATTCTACAATTGTCTTGCCTTGTGTCTATTTTTATCTTATTTTAGGTTTCTCTTCATTCTTGTATGTTGATCTTCTATCATCTATCAAGTGGAGTTTCATGTGATCTACAACTGAAATTAAATCTTGGCACGGTTCTTTCTTCTTGTTGAATCCAAAACTCTTAACTGATGAAATTGGTGTTGGGTCTTATCCTTCTACTCTTGTAGTTGTTGGTATTGGCCATGAAAGTTTTATATTTATACTTGGTCCTTCCTATCTAGACCATTTAGTGCATCATAGTTAGTGGACTTTCTGATAATCTGCAACTCTAGATTATCCATTTGAGCTTTGAGTAGGGCCAATATTATTGGTCATTATAGGAAAATTTGATATAAGTAATTCACATCCCCTTAAATATTATTAATTATGTTAATTTAATTTTATAATTATCAATAGAAAGTGGTACACTTTCACATTTCTTCACTCATTTTGGCCTTGGTAAGCTCAGTAGTCACTTATTGGCGTAAGGTATGTATTTGTAGTTGGGATCCTTTATTACTTCATCCATTAACATCCTTAATTGTACCATCAATGGATAAGATGGTACACCTTAAAGATGAGGTGAATTAAGTTGTATTTCCTTGATCAAGTCTTCTATTTGGCCTACATTATCCACATGTTATTTGAGGAGATTCTCATGGGTTGTCTACTATAGGATGGCCCTAACTAAAACTTATATATTAGTGAGATACTACCAATTCTACTTGTGAATTGATCAAGCGTAACTAGAATATTTATGGAGAGGCCACCAGTTGTAATTGTTTCTATTTGGCAAGGAAATCCTTAATATACTATATTAGAGATGTGGTGGAGGTTTACACTGTGTTGGAGGACTATAGAACCTGAGAAGAATGTTTTGATAATGTGTCTTTATATTTTTCATCTTCCTTGCATATTTGTTGATAATCCTTTGCAATATATTCCCTTATGTTTGTCCTGACTACATTTACAACCTTTGATTTCTCCAGCATTAATGTGTCCAACCTTTATTTTCTCTAGAGTTCCTTGGTTTGTATCTCTCAAATTATTTAGTTATGCAAATCTTTGATTTTTGAGGTCACTTCTTCAATGGCTACTAGTTTTTGAGTTTGTTCTCCTCTTTTTCAACTCTTCCCATAGTAATTTTAGTTCCTCAATCAGGGTGTCTATAAGGATATCTATTAAGTCTTATAAAAAAATTTTGGAGGCTACTAGGTGTCTAAGTAGTGCATTTTTTAGAACCTTATTGGTTGTGTTCAACTCCTAGTAGACTATGAGAGTATCCTTGATGCCTTATTATTAAGTAATCCATTGTCTCTTTTATCATTATGAAATGGTGTCAATTTTTTTATTTCTACTAGGCTCAAGGTATCTTCCAAACCTTCTTCTATTTATTTTTTTATGTCAATTATTGATCGGGAGACCATTTTTTTTCTTTTTCCTTCTCCCATTTTTGTTTCTTCCCTAGACTCATTTGTAATATTTCCTCCAAGACTATTTTTCAATATAGTCTTTTCATGGAGGTACAACGAGGGTGAAATCTTACTTGCTCTTCTATTTTCACATTGTGTAGGCTTTAGTTGTAGTCTTCCAAATCTCCTAGGGGTGGTCTATAGTTGTTCCATTGGTTTTATTGTACCAATTCCTCATCAAGCTTTGAATCTCTCTCTTGTCTTCTCTATATGGTCGACATTTTTTTTCCATTTTCACTGACTCCTTGAATTCTTGAGATTTGGGGTGGCATTTGTTTGAGGGTCCTTGGGGAGGTTTAGTACAAAAATTTAATAGGATTTAATTTTGGCATTGGAGACTATATATTAAGGTAGTTTAATAATCCACGATGTCCAAGGTTCTATAGACTACATCATTGTAATTTTTTTGTCTACTAGCAATCTATGCTATTCGTGTATTTCTAGACCATATCATACGTTATTTTTTTCTCTACTCTATATATTATCCTAAAAAAATTTGAAAAAACCTGAGTATATGGATATCAATGAGGAAGCATACTTAAATGATAGACATGATATTGTACTTGTGTTGCAACTAGGCTATTAGGGTTCGACACCTTCCTCACATAGGTTGATACTATATTCATAAAATATAAAATTAAATAGATGAGGAAGATACCAATATTAGTAGGAATGTTTTTGGTGCAAGTTGCATTCTCCAACAATTATAGGAACAAAACTTCATTCAAATCAATGTCCTTTCATTCCATCACCATCTGATAGGAAATGTGTGTGGAGATGGTTGTAGTGGAACCCTCCTAATTTATGAAGTAGATCATGTAGGTTATTCCTATGGTTGCACACTTGATATTCAATTTGTTGATTTTAGTGATATCTAGGATTCTCCCATTGAAGGTTTCTCCAATAGGTTTTGTCACATCTACATTATTTATTCCCTTTTTTGGTGGAATGTCCCCATGTACCCATAGCCCACTGACTATTTGAATCGTCTCCTTTGTTATCTTTTTTTTATATATAAATATATTCATCGTATAATTAGTTGAGAACTATGTGGAACCATTTGTCTTGTGCATTAAAGTCAAATAAATCCTTCCAAATGTCTAACATTTTTTCATCTACCTGAATATATTTTTGGAGGTAAGTATTTGTTCTGAGTTGTAGTAAAGTCATCACAATTTTCACAAATTTGGTATGATCGACTTGTGAAATATAGGCATGAATATGTTTTTGGAATTCTCCATGGAAATAATGTCTCCAAAAACCTTAGAAAATAGGCCATATGAGTTGACCTCCAAAGCCTTATAAGGGAATTCCTTGTATTTGGGATGGATATTTTCTAAGAAGGTGACAAGAATAGGTTCCACCATGTGTATAGTATATAGTAGAAGTATATGCTCTTATTTTTACTGAAGTTATCTCATTAATAATATATTTATATCTTATACCCCATCAATTTTTTTTAGGTTTGGTGCATGTAATTAGGTTTTTGTTTCTTGATCTACACATTGCTTGTCTGTAATTTATTTTAGCTATGCATGGTTTATGAGCCTTCCACTCGGTGAGTGTTATTGATCTTATCACAATATTTTATTTTATATTTAGTTTCATTGTTAGGTTAGGGTTGTGATTTTGATCGATTGGCATGTGTGTTGTCTAGGTTGTGAACAAGTGTAAAGGTGATTTGGTAAGGATTTAATATTATTCTTTTTTATTTGTGATACCATGTGATGCTTAATTTTGATTTTTGGAGGTTTTGTGCATATTCTATGTATGAGGAAGGTCGTTTGAAACCCATGGACCTTCTAGGATGTGAAATATTATTCTCCTTGCATCCATGCATCAAGAAATTCATCACTATCTATGTTTTTCTGGTTACTTTCAAGTTCAATATCTCTACAAATATTGGTAAATTATCTTCTTCTTCTTATCCATGTAAGATTTTAGATATAAATATTTCTCAAATATTCTCCTTCATTATCTTGGGCTACTTCCTCCACATATGTTGTATTCTATAGTTCCACAAGTGGAATGAGGACAATTCTCTAATCATCTACAAAAGAAATTTATTTCTTCTGTGATTCTACAACACCATTGATGTTAACAAAACATAAAAATCCTAATAAGGATCTAAAATTATGGAATGTCTCCTTCATATCAATTACTTAAAATTCTACAATTTTTTTAATGTCGTTAGCATTCACTTCAACATTTTTCCATGTACCTAGTGCCACTATGCTAGAGCCATCTGCTAGACTTATGTTAATGGGTGTCTTTACATGTTTAGGCCTTTCAATATTTTCCCATGTAGTTGTTGGAATGATATTTAGATCATCACCAAGATGTACCATTAAATCTTTTATCCTAATATCATTTAAATGCACATTGATGAGAAAAGGACCACTCTTCCAATTCTAGTCTTTGAATAGCTGGTTAATTTATTGTTGATTATGTTTATTCTAATACTTTTACAATTGTTTCAATTTTAATACCAAGTCTCTTTTTCATGCTAAGGAGGCTTAATCCTTCAACATGTTTACTATTGAACCCACTCTGGATGTTGAGAGTGGGGGGTGAATCAACATAAACCAAAATCACACTAACTAACTTCAATAGTCACCACATGAAAAAATAAGAAAGTAATGGAAAACAAATCAAAAAAACATGAACACCAAGATTTTATATGTGGAAAACCCAAACAGGGACAAACCACGATGAGCACTTTCTCACAAAGAATAATTCACTTATGTATAGATTCTGATTAGAAAATATGGTAGGATCTCACTCCTCTGTACTTGCAACCAGAGGCTCACTTCCAATATAAAAATGAATACAAATAGGAGCTCACTGCTTCAAACTTGCAAATAGAGGCTCACTAAAAAAGTAGCAAGATACAAAAACAAACTTGTGCACCCAAGACTCATTATCCCAAGGACAAGGTACATACAACTCTTTACAAGGATAAAGAGAAATTCTCTTGATAATGTAGCTGACTTGCACAATACTATCAACCTTAGTAGTACACTATTACCACCTTTTTCTTCTCAACCACTATCACTGAACTTTGCTTTGTTGATTGTAGATCTTCACTGGTTTTCACACCGTCCACTTGCTTCACACCTTACATTTTTCCAAAGTATAAAATGTACTTATATGAAAGATAGCTCATTGGAAAATTTAAGTTACAAGTTATCCAATGGAACAAAAAAATACAATAAGGTCCCATGCTAGAAGCATCCAAACCAAAACATAGAATGGACCCAACTAGATAAGAGATAAAAATTAAATGCATAGGTAACATATAGCACAAACCCATCCAGATAAGAGATAATCATTAAATGTATAACTCAGACCTAAATCAAGAAGAATGATCTATGCAAGAGAGAAAGGGACCATGAACATGCTACACTTAGCCCAATGCCAAATCCACAATTGCCAGACCAACTTTGTAATCACAAATGTGTAGAAACAAACTGGCCAACAAATCACCTAACTTTCCAATTGTATCTAGACCTTTACATGCCATGATGAGATCCACATACCATGTTAGGAACATTAGCACATGTCAACAGTCCATATCATTAGTCGTCAAAACACATTTTTGGATTGGAACAACAACTGAACATAACTAAAACACTAGATGAAACAATTTTTGGATCACCATAGAATTCCACAACCAAGACCAAAACCTAAATCCATCTACATAAATATCAACATACCTTCAACCTTGATTTCCAGAGAAGAAACCTTTCGGAAAGCATAATTATAGCATTGTTAACTGCAACTGTAAAATTGTATTTCTCTGTCACTAAACCACAGACATCTAAAACACATAGACTTATGGATATAAGAGTATGACACTAAAGCACTATTAAACACCATATTTATAGGACCACATCATACATATTTATCTTTCGCTATTATGAATTCATACTTTTCTTCCACTATATTTTAGCAATGTTCTGAATACATACTTTTCATCCACTACACTATAGCTCTGATTACATACTTGTCTTTCACTACACTATAGGTTCAATAAACAAACTTACTTCTCTAAGTATAGAAGACTTCTGGACTACAGTGTTTAAGAAACCAAAAACACCTATAACAACATAAAACCAAGCATATGTTTCTAGTAATCTCCCCCGTTATCATTGATGGAAAACAACAAACAAAAAAAAAATTTCACTAATCTATCAATCATTGTCAAATCCCCCTTACTGAAACAACAAAAAAAATCCTGAACAAATAAACATTTTCCATATCTTTCTCTCCTTTTTGCATCAAGGATAAAGTCTAAGAACATATTTACCACGGCACAACTCTGATAATAGCCACTAGCATTAGTCTAGAAATAGAATAAGTCAAAGGGCTCACCCTGGAAAAATGCACCACTATGATGTACTAAGATAGAATAAGAAGGGGTAACAACCCCAAGCTTCTCCTAGAGAAAATGAAAAATATCCTAAACATATGATAGAACATATCTCTAGCAATCTTTAGCACCCCTAACAAAATCAACATAGTAGAAATATTTTCAAATGACATATAAACTTCATCTAAAGAGATAAGAGAAGAAACATACTCCTCCTTACTTAAAGGAGCTAGAACGTTAACTTCTATAGTATCCATTTGTTTTTCAACACTTTTATATTCTTCCTCTTTACCAGTTAGTATCCTTAGGAGGAAAATGGTCCCACAAACTTATCCTATCAAGGGAACTTCTACAATTCATAGAACTGTTATCCAATTCATTCAAATGTATCTTAATTTTTCATCCAACAAACATATCATATCTCCAAACCACATTTGAACATAACTTAGAAATAATAATCTCTGATACAACCAAACAACTATTACAATGTTTACAAAACCAAACAATCACATTTCTGGACCACAAAACACAAATCTTACCTCCTGAAAAGTCTTTACACCTTATTTTCATGCTCAAAAGATACCTAACATCTAGCCTCAGGGGGGAAAATAGATTTCTATGAATAATCTTACTCAAACCCTGCAGTCTAAGACATTTAACAAAGGAGGAAATAACATCTAGAATGGATGTCAAACCACCATCAGAAGCCTCTTCTATACTCCACATCAAATATATATTTTTCCTTTATTTTGAGTCTTCTGCAATCATTAAATAATCATCATGTTTTTCCTTATTTTGTAAAAAATTTGCAATATGTGGTTAAGTGCACAAAGATGGGGGACCAAAAAGGGGGTATAAGATGCCACTTTTTTTATTCTGAAATCAGAAAACTCTAAAATTTGACAATAAATTGAAGATAGTTAGACTCAAAATTTTGAGATGCAACAAAAATAAGAGTTGTAGTACTCCAAGTATAGTTTCTAAACTACTAATTTATTTTGAAAATGGTGGAGATTAAGGCCCTAAAAAGAGGGAAGTGCAAAAAGTGGTCTTATCTTTTGTGGAAAAACATAACATAGCGTTTGGTGTGCTCCCCCTAAAATGTTAATTTTTTTTTGAATTTTTTTAATCACTCCAGTGAGAAGTTATCTAACACCATTTAGTTTATCTTGGATTTTTCTGCTAATTTTTTTATGAATGGATGATTTTTTATGAATTTCCGAAGTGGACACATCCTGAAAACTTGATTTGTGTGTGCTCCCCCTAGAAATCATTGAAAAATAATCAAAAATCAAAACATGTTTTTTTTTAAAGTGTGTAGAATGGAGTCTGGTTTCTAAAAAAGTAACTTGTTTCAAAATTCAACGAACAATCCAAAATCTAAGCCCAAAATACTACACGATTTTTGACAAAAATCAGACATACTTACAATAGAAATTAGAGATGACAAGTTTAAAATAATCATAATTCAAAATAAATTATATGGTTAGATAGCTAAAAAAGAGATCTAGAACATCATGTCTTCTGATTTTTTTGTTGTTGAACCATGTGAACACTTGATGGGAAGCACACACCAAAAAATGTGATTTTTTTGTATGTTTGCTAGAAAACACATCTCAGACCTATTTGAATCCTCCAAGCCTTTGGGTAGGATTCCCAAGGAAAATCCAAGCCTTAGGCTAGGTCGATCTTAATGAATTTAAAAGGATGCACACCCTATATATGTGAAAAGGGTGTACACCCAATTTGTGTGTGTGTGTGTGTGTGTGTGTGTGTGAGAGAGAGAGAGAGAGAGAGAGAGAGACCACTCCAAACTGAAGTGACCCTTAAGGTACACTAAGCACAAAAAAGATGGTCTTTGATGGGTCATGTCTTGGAGATTGTGTAACACATCAATGAACCCTTCGATGCTACAAGATCATGTTACTACTTCCCACAAAAAAATCTCTTGGTTTTGGGATATTTGACCCCACTTGAAAATGGCAAACCAATCTTAATTGTTGCCAGAACTTGCACTATGACTCGGTTGAAATTTGAAATTGTGCGTATATTTGAAATGGTTCATCTTGACCTTAAACCATCTACAGAAAAAACTCCAGTTGGCTGGGTAAATGCCTGAAAAAACCTCATTCGGCTCCCTAAGTTGCTCAAACTTTCCAGACCACTCCAGATCAAAGTGACTCTTAAGGTGCACTAAGCAAAAAAATAAATGATCTTTGACAGGCTATTTCTCAAATATCATGTGACATATCAATGAACCATCAGATGCTATAGGATTGTGTTACTGCTTCCCACAAAAAAATCTTTCAATTTTTGTAGAGTCAACCACGTTTGAAATTGGCAACCCAATCTTAGTTGTTGCTAGAAGTTGCACTATGACTGAGTTGAAAGTTGCAACTATGTGCATATTTCAAATGGTTTGTCATGGCCTCAAACTATCTAGGCTAACAACTTTGTTTTTCCAAGTAAATGATAGGAACAACCTCATTTCTCTCCCCTAGTCGCTCAAACGTCTTGGACCACTACGAATCGAAGTGACCCTTAAGTGGACTAAGAAAAAAAAATGACAATCTTTGACAAGAAAATTCTCAGAGCTCATGCAATGTATCAACAAACCATTAGAATCTACAGGATCATGTTACTGCTTCCCACAAAAACCTCTCTCAATTTCAGGAGATTCGACCCCATTTGAAATTGGAAACCCAATCTCGGTCCTTGCCAGAACTTGTA
The DNA here is from genome assembly GCA_018584345.1 of Thuja plicata. Taxonomy (NCBI): domain Eukaryota; kingdom Viridiplantae; phylum Streptophyta; class Pinopsida; order Cupressales; family Cupressaceae; genus Thuja; species Thuja plicata. The sequence continues at coordinate 591,511 of MU224458.1, read as the reverse complement.
CTGTGACTCAGTTAAAATTTGCAACTATTGTTAGAATGAATTCAGAATAACTGAGAGGGGGGGTGAATCAGTTATCCTCAGGTCTAGATGTGCCCATTTAAACTTTATACCAATTTGAACAACTCAGATCTTCTTGGAAGCAATAACATAAAACAACAACATACATATGCAGTTTATTGTTCAGATGTAATCAGCTTGTAGAAACTTAATAGTAAAACACAACATAAACATTCACACAAGTTGAAACTAGTATTTAACGTGGAAACCCAATTTGGGAAAAACCACCAATAACATGCTATCAAGTTTTCACTCTTCTAAAGTGAGCTTTGTTAGCAGCCAACCCCGTTAAAGGTTACAAAATACATTGCTAAATGTGACCTAGTTAAAGGATTTAATCACCCTATCAGGAGTGGCCTTGTTAGAGGACTTAGAATATTCCACCTGCATGTCACCTTGCTCAAAGGATTTATACAATGACTGTTAGGTCAACCTGGTTAAAGGATTTTGACTGATACAATGGTTAGAAAGTAATCAACAGGTGTGATCTGATACATACAAATTAATTTGCAAATCCAGATCTAATTAAGCACTAATGATAATTCACTGAGTGGCCTCCATTCTCATTTCAATCTTCAGATCTGATTGGAAATCCATCAAGAAATCACTCTCGTAGCTCTCTTCTTCTCTGGTCAGCCTTCTCTGCTTTGACTAATCCAATCAGTCAATTAACCATGCAATCCTCTTGCATACACTTCTTACACACTTCATGAATAACCCCTTGAGTTTATCATATACCTCTTCATCTAGGTCAAATATATCTTTTGCCGCTTAATCAAGATCATAGATCTTAGGTTAGGTCAGATCCAACGGATCTTTCCATCTTTACATTTAATTTACTTCTCCAAAGAAATCACTAATTAAATCTTTGATCCATACATTAAATACAGTTACCTGTGCATTTAAATAGTGTGGACCAATCATGCTTATCCTTAATTAACTTTACATATCCCAAAAAAATCAATTATGTCGGCCAGAGATTTCAAATCTCAATAATTACCAAAATAATGACACTCTGCCAACATAGTGTTCTTTCGCTCGGTCATCACTGGTTTCCTCAGCAATTTATTGGCCCTCAGTCATCACTGACTTCGCTCGAAATAAACTGTTAACAGTAAACTGTCATTGAAAGATAAACAACACATTACTTTTCCAATGTGCCAACTGATCAAGTACCCTTGTGATTTCCCATAACTCAACCATTCCACTTGGTCTTCTTGTTATCCTCCTTCATCAATCAATAGATATGGTACTCAAATAGATAGCAATAGCCTTACCAGTTAAGGTTTGACATCAATGACAAAACAACAATTGTTTCCATTGTAGCTTTCTAACAATCTCCCTCTTTGGCATTGATGGCAACACTAAACAATAAAACAATAATTTTCAACCATAGTTACCATACAATCCAAAAAAATTTCCTGTGTTCCTTGATATGAACAAATCTTCATTAATGTCTTTAGCTTCATTCTGATTCTCATCTTGTAAAACTTTTCCTTCTGTGTCTATAATGACACTGGAATCTTTCTATTTTTGTTCATCTGTAGACTCCCCCTTTCATTAATCTCTCCCTCTTTGACAACAATCTCTTTTTCAGTAATCTCTCCCTTTATCTCTAAGTATAGTAAACATCTCCCTCTTTTTAGTAAACTTCTCTCTCTTTGACAACAATGCCAAAGACATTGACATCTTCATCATGCAGATTCTTCTATTCTAAACTTTGTATCATGTTGTTCATGTCATCTTGCTTATAACTGATCCTCTTTTCTATCTTTGTATGTCTTTCACATCTTTAGGCAGCATCCTAAAGTGTGACTGCCTGTGCATCAATGTGCAAAATATTCTAAATATAACATTTGATGCAACAATTCCATTCTAAATTGATTAGCCTTAGTTAGGGTAATCACCCCTAATTTACCTTGCAGATACTCATGATCATCCTTGGGTAGTGCCTTTGTAAATATGTTTGCTAACTGTTCCTTAGTATTCACTGTGTGTGTGTATTTGGGTACCTGTTAGATCAACACAAACACTCAATAGGTCATTGCATTAGTATAAATGGTTAGATAAAACATTCAAAAACCACTAATATCGGCCTATTGCCTTCTAACTAGAAAGAGTGTAATAAATAACATATTTAGCCCTTAGAATATGCTATAAATCAGTGACCAATACTATTCTAGCATGAAGGATTTTAATTGAAAACAAGCTAAATGATGAAATAAGCATGCATTTAAGCTATAAAAGATGAAATAGAAGTAACAAACTAGCAT
>MU224458.1:549810-579109 GCA_018584345.1 Thuja plicata | reverse complement strand
CATTAAATTGATTAAAAGAAATATGCCAAGCAGTAACAGGGTCGTTTGGACATAAATCGAGGGTATGATCACACTTAGGGCAAATAGGGTCCATAGTTGCGACAGACCAAATTCAGGTGGTTACATTCACATATTCTAGTCTCACATCCTTCTTCTGAACTAGCTCCCTCAAGTAATGATACTTGATAGCTATATGCTTTGTCTTAAAGTGCATAACAGGGTTCTTAGAAATATTAATGGCACTCATGTTATCACAATCTATGACAACTGGTTCTGTGATCTCCTCTTTCATACCTTTCAATAGTATCTTCAACCACACAATATTAGAACATTTAACTGTTGTTGCTACATACTCGACTTCAGCTGTAGATTGTGAGGTGCAATTATGTTTCTTTCTTGTCCATGAAAATAATCTTTTTCCTAAAATAAATTCTCCTCCTGTGGTCCTTTTCCTATAATCCACATTTCCATCCCAATCAGAATCAGTATAGACTCTAAGTTCAAACTTGTCATTCTTTTTGTAATACAGATCATAGTCATATGTTCCTTTCAAATATCTTAGAATTCTTTTTACCACCATCATATGTGTTTCCTTGGGATTGGCAGAAAATCTCACAACAATACCAACAGGTAGTGCAATATTAGGTATGTTGTGTAAAACATATTGCATCTTTCCAATCATTGATCTGTAAAGGGTTTGATTCACTTCTTTTGTATCATCATTCTTTGTTAACTTCTATCTAGTAGCCATGGGTGTACTCACTGGTTTTGAATCTTCCATTCCAAAAGTTTTTAGTATCTCCTTGACATGTTTTGATTGAGTAATATAGATACCATTCTTCATCTGATATATTTGTAAGCCAACAAAGAATTTTATCTCACCAAACATAGACATCTCAAATTCAGTTTGCATCTCCTTTGCAAATTCTTGGCATAACATATCTTGTCCACTAAATATAATGTCATCAACAAAAATTTTAGCTAATAAAGTACCTTTACTTTGCTCTGTCTTCAAATACATATTGTTGTTTTCATTGGTTCTAGAAAATCTAATCTTCATCAGATAATTGTGCAATCTCTCATACCATGCTCTTGGTGCTTTCTTCAATCCATATAGTGCTTTGTGTAATCTGCAAACCATGTTCCTCTTGCTTGGGTCAACAAATCCATCACCTTGTTCAATGTATACTTCTTCTTCCAATATTCCATTTAGAAATGTTGACTTTACATCCATTTGACAGACTTTAAAACCTTTGTAGGCTGCATATGCAAGTAATGTTCTTACTCCTTCCAATCTTGCAACTGGGGTGAATGTTTCTCCATTATCAATTCCTTCCTCTTGTGCATAACCTTTGCATACCAGTCTAGATTTTTTTCTTGTTACCTCTCCATGTTCATTCAACTTATTTATAAAAACCCACTTAGTACCAATTACATTCTTGTCATTTAGCCTAGGTACAAGTGTCCAAGTCTTTATTTTCTCAATCTATTCAATTTCTTCATTCATGGCTTGTATCCAATCTTCATTGTCTAAAGCATATTTAATTTTTTTGGGCTCAAAATCACATAACAAGCATGTATCTTCTCTCAACTTACTTCTTGTCATGACTACAAAATCCTTTGATCCTATAATTTGATCAGGTTTATGGTGCCTCCTTACATACTTTGCTAGAGTAGGTTCTTTTTTTGCTTTAGGTTTATCATTCATGTCCAATTCAAGTTGATCTTGCGACTTAGCATCTCCATCAGATAGCTCGATAGTTACCTCCTGTTTCCCAGTAGCTTCATTCTGTGACTCGGCAGGTGCTAGCTATTTCTCGGAAACCTCTTTCTAAGTTTTAGGTAATTAACTAGAATCTTCCTCATCCATATAAATGATTGATTTGTAACTTTCAGGTTCCTGTAAGCTTTCAGCTTCATTTCTTTTTGCATATTCATCAATTCTAACATTTGCACTTTCCACAATTTTGTTAGTGTTAGAATTCCAACATTTGTATACTTTACTTTTCATTGAGTAACCAAGAAATATGCCTTCTTCATCTTTAGCATCAAGTTTTCCATTTTTTTTATCCTTCAGTATGAAACATTTTCTTCCAAATACTTTGAAATGTTTTACATTAGGTGCATACCCATACCATAGCTCATAAGGTGTAGCATTAGTACCTTTCTTTACATGTACTCTATTTAGGGTATAGACTATTGTACTTATAGCTTCTCTCCAATATTTCTATGCAACATTCTTCTCCATCATTAGTGTTCTGGCACAATCCATGATAGATATGTTTCTTCTCTCAGCAATACCATTCTATGGGGGTGTTCTAGGTGCAGACATCTGTCTTTTTATCCCTCAGTCATTGAAAAACATGTTAAACTCATTAGAAATAAACTCACCTCCTCTGTCAGATCTTAAACATTTCAGGCTTTTACCTATTTCCATTTCAAATTTTTCCAAGTACCACTTAAATAATTGGAATCCATCAGATTTTCTTTAAGAAACATAATAGTCATCATTCTTGAGTAATCATCAAGAAATGGAATAAAGTATTTATCTCAACAGTAACTTTTCTCACCAATGGGACCACAAAGGTTAGTATGAACCAATTCTAGAATGCCCTCAGAAGTATGAGTCTTTCTCTTGAAACTAGATTTAGTCATTTTTCCTAATTGACATTGCTTACACATTGCATTTTTAGGTTTCTTTAACTTAGGCATCCCTCTAACCTTTTTCAATTTTATTATTCTTACCAAGTTATCAAATTTTACATGACACAACCTTTTATGCCATAACCAAATATCATTATAATGTACAAACAAGCATTTCGCATCAGTTAAGTCCAGATAGAACAAGTTACCTTTTGTTTTCTCACCACTTCCAACTAGTTCTCCATTGATATCATAGATCTTTGCCTTCTTATGATGGAATTCAACTCTGTAACCAGAATTATTTAGTTGTGCAACACTCAATAGATTATATTTAAGGTCATCAACCCAATATACATTGTCACATATGATCTTTTCAGTCAAGTTAATTGATCCTTTCCCTTTAACAAGACATGGTGCATCATTACCAAATTTAACATAACCACCTTTACACTGATCTAAGGTTTCAAATTTATCTTTATCACCAGTAATGTGATGTGAACAACCACTGTCAATAATCCAATGGCCACCTTTACTCATATAAGAAATTAGTGCAGTTTTCTCATCATCATCAAAATCATCTTTCATAGCAACATACACAACTTCTATATCATTTTCATCAGAATTGTTAGATTCACTGTCAGAAGCTTCTTCAGCTATATAACAAGATTTCTTACCTTTGTCTTTGTAATCTTTATAATTTTTGAATTCACGGTCATCCGTTATATCTTTGTACTTGTTGTCCCTTCTTTCATCTTTGTCATTCTTATCAGGACATCTTGCAGCAATATGACCAACTTTGTTACATGAAAAAAAATGATAGGAAGTTTACCTTTGAATTTTCCTTTGCCTCTAGATAGTCTTTTTTCCATAAGGGCTTCAAGTTCTTCCAGATCATCTGTAGTTTCGCTATCACTGTTCACACATTTCTTTCCTTTCTTTGATTTTTTAAGGACCAACTGGGATCTGAATGCAGATTCAATAGCTTGTGGAGTATAGTTATCAAAATTTGACATCTTGAATGTAGTAAGTCTTCCTACCAAACCTTCGAAAGTCAAATTATTATTAGGAGTACATCTTAACTCTTGAATTGTAGAGACTCTAATAGCATATATAGGAAGAAGAGTTATCAGTACCTTTCTCATAATGGTTTTATCATCAATGGCTCCCTTAGCTCCTCTAATAGCATTTACAACTTCCTTTATCCTACCATAATATTGAACTATATTTTCTCCTTCTTGCATTTTCATTTCATCAACCTTACCTCTTAGACTTTCAAATTTGGCTCTATGCACATTTGTATCTCCTCCATAGATAGTTGCAAGGACATCCCACATTTTCTTTGCAGTTGTAAAATTCTTTATGTCTTCAGACTCATGATAGTTCAGAGATGATGCAATCTCCAACATTGCTTGATTGTGCTCCTTCTTTTCTCTTAATTATGTAGTTGTGGTAGGTGCAATGGGGGCTACATAATCTTGTTCAACATAGTGGTTAGCAGAATCGCCAATACCAGCTAGATGCAATTTCATCAAAATCTTCCATGCAGGGAAATTATCTTTGTTCAACTTCAGTACCTCCTTTTTATACATCTTGATCTTTTGCTCCAAGTACCTTCAAATTTTTTTCAAGAGACCAAAGCTCTGATACCAATTGTTAGAATGAATTTACAATAACTAAGAGGAGGGTGAATCAGTTATCCTCAGGTCTAGATGTGCCCATTTAAACTTTATACCAATTTGAACAACTCATAACTGCTCAGCAGCAATAACATAAAACAACAACATACATATGTATTTTACTAGTCAGATGTAATCAGCTTGTAGAAAATTAACAGTAAAACACAACATAAACATTCACAGAAGTTGACACTATTATTTAACGTGGAAACCCAATTTGCGAAAAAACACCAATAACATGCTATCAAGTTTTCACTCTTCTGAAGTGAGCTATGTTAGGATCCAACCATGTTAAAGGTTACAAAACACATTGCTAAATGTGACTTGGTTAAAGGATTTAATCACCCTATCAGGAGTGGCCTTGTTAGAGGACTTAGAACATTCCACCTGAATGTCACCTTGCTCAAAGGATTTATACAATAACTATTAGGTCAACCTAGTTAAAGGATTTTGACTGATATAATGGTTAGAAAGTAATCAGCAGGTATGATCTAATACATACAACTTACTTTGCAAATCCAGATCCAATTCATCTCTAATGCTAATTCACTAAGTGGCCTCCATTCTCATTTCAATCTTCAGATCTGCTTGGAAATTCATCAAGCAATCACTTTTGTAGCTCTCTGCTTCTCTGCTCAAGCTTCTCTACTTTGATTAAGCCAATCAGTCAATTAACCATGCAATCCTCTTGCATACACTTCTTACACATTTCATAAATAACCCCTTGACGTTATCATATACCTCTTCATCTAGGTCAGATAAATCTTTCTCCGCTTAATCAAGATCGTAGATCTTAGGTTAGGTCAGATCCAATGAATCTTTCCATCTTTACATTTAATTTACTTCTCCAAAGCAATCACTAACTAAATCTTTGATCCATGCATTAATTACGATTACCCGTGCATTTAAATAGTGTGGACCAATCATGCTTATCCTTAATTAACTTTACATATCCCAATAAAATCAATTATGTCGGCCAGAGATCTCAAATCTCAACAATTACCAAAATACTGACACTCGTCCAATATTGTGTTCTTTCTCTTGGTCATCACTAGTTTCCTCGGTAGTTTTCTAGCGCTCAATCATCACTGACTTCACTCAGCATAAACTGTTCACAGTAATCTATCATCGAAAGATAAACAACACATTACTTTGTCAATGTGCCAACTGATCAAGTACCCTTGTGATTGCCCATAAATCAACCATTCCACTTGGTCTTATTGTTATCCTCCTTCATCAATCAATAGATATGTTACTCAAACATATAGCAATAGTCTTACCAGTTAAGGTTTGACATCAATGACAAAATAACAATTATTTCCATTGTAGCTTTCCAACAATATTTCCAACAACTATCTGTATCTTTCAAATAGTTTTTCGTGGCATTGAACCTTCTACACCAACAACTCCGGTTGGCTAGGTAAACACTAGAAACAACCTCATTTCTCTCTACTAGTCACTCAAATTTTTCTAACCACTCCAGACCAAAGTGACCCTTAAGGTACACTATGCACAAAAAATTTAATCTTTGACAGTCTATTTCTCAAAGCTCATGCAATATATCAATGAAACATCAGATAATACAAGATTGTGTTACCATTTCCCAAAAAAACCTCTCTCACTTTTGGGAGATTCGACCCCATTTAAAATTGGCAACCCAATCTCAGTCGTTGTGAGAGCTTTCACTATGACTTAGTTGAAAGTTGCAATTTTGCGTATTCTTGAAAAGGTTTGAACTAGCCTCTAACCATCTACGGAAACATCTCCATTTGGCTAGGTAAATTCTTTGAAAAACCTTTTTTGGCTCCCCAACTTGCTAAAATGTTCTGTACCACTTCAGACCGAAGTAACCCTTAGGTTCACTAAGCACAAAAATTGATGATCTTTTATGGTTCATTTCTCAGAGCTCATACGACGTATCAATAAACTATCAAATGCTACAAGATCATGTTACTAATGCCCATAAAAAAATCTCTTTGTTTTTGGAGATTCAAGTGCGTTAGAAATTGATAACCCAATCTTAATTGTTCCCAGAACTTGCACTGTGACTCAGTTAAAAGTTGCAACTATGCGTATCTTTCAAATGGTTCATCCTAGGTTCGAACCATCTACACCAACAACTCTAGTTGGCTAGGTAAACACTAGGAACAACCTTGTTCAGCTCCCCAATTTGCTAAAACATTCTAGACCACTCCAGACTGAAGTGACCCTTAAGGTGTTGCGTCATTAAGCATTAATATTTTTGAAATCTAAAATAATTGCATTAAGTTCGCAAGAAACATTCACTATCGCATCCACTAATGAATCAAAAAAAAATTAAACCTTCTTGCCTTAAACTTACCCGCATATGTTGGTCTGATTTTCTGTTTCACTTATTTTTTCGTTTGTTAGGTTGCTCTTGTTGATTTCTTAGTTTTTAGTTTGGTCACCTGATTTTATTTGTTGCCAAATATAGATCATTGGATGGGTGATGTTTATAACATTTGGTCACCTAGTTTAAAGTATTTGGGAGACAGAGAGTATAGAATAAATGGATAGAAATCAAACCCGTAATTTTTCTTTAAATGTGAAAACTAGGTATGTTTTTCCTTTTGGTTCAATTTGAATCCATATAAAGATATCTAGATTAAAAATTTAGTAATAGATTTCAAGAAAATGGATGCCACCTGGTAGAGAATGGTCGAGCTTTGGTTGATTTGGGTTATTTTGGTGGTATTATTTTTGCATTATTCATTCTTTTCTCATAGAATATGCAGCTTATGATGATATTAGGGCTCATTATGAAATTATATGGCTCATTATGAAGTTATCTTATGACAGTTTATTTGAAGAAAATAAGATCAACCAAACTGCTGGTTTTTTGGTTAAAATTCATAACAGAAGATTGGAAAGGAAATGAATATGGAAATTGCTTAAGGTTGTGGTCTTTTTGTCCCTTTGACTATTTGGTCTCGTGGACCATTATTAAAATCATTAAAATTTCAGTAGGTAGATTAATTGGTTCTATCTTGGTCCCTTAGACCGCTAGTCTCCTGGATGTCATTAAAATTTCTTCCTTCATTCTATCATTATGTCATTCATTAATTCATTTATTTGTCAAGGTAAACCTCGCTCATTAATCACCTGTTTCTTTTAAATATCCCATTTCTATTAATTTCTTTGATTGGTGGCTTTATTTCATACCACAAAGTGGACGAAAACTTTCATACTTGGCAATGTGTACTTTGTTTGCCTCCATAGACTAGACGACAATAATTTCCCCTAGGTCACCTCAAAATGTTGAGCAATAGAGGGAAGGGAGCAGACTCTAGCCACAATGAGGTAGATTTGTAAATGTTTCCATTATTTCTTTGGTTTTCAATTTTTTTTTTTTTATTTAGAATAAATTTATTTATTATATGTATAGCCCGACATGAGACTGACAAAGAAAAAGAGGCATTGGCTTCCATGTTGGGGGAAGAGGCACTGGATAAACTAGATCAGGTGGACATGTCAATGCTTTCCAGATATATAGAAAAAAGATCTAGTAAAGACCTTATAACATTCCAACCAAATCAAGTGTGTCAAAGGAAATCAATTGATTCCCCAACCAATCCTGGATCAAGTATAAGATCCAGGAGAAATTCAATAATAGTAAACTCTAAGAGTGTGGAACATGGAACAAAGACTTCCAATGTCCCAGCCCCTCCTAGGACACAAAATTATTCTAGCATACCATTCTTTTCATCTTGCATTGGTAGCTACAATACCAACATAGAATATGATGTGATTTCATGGGAAGTATAAATGATAGATGTTGGAAAAGAATTTGTGAATAGGTTGAAGGAAGAATGCATTCAACAGTTCAAAGACCATCTATATTTTCAATTCTCAAAGATACCCATAGACTTGTAAAAAATAGTTATCCAGGACATGGAGACTGAATTTGGCATAGGTTGGTCTATAAGGGAGATAAAGCTTTGAATATCTCAAATCTGCAAGCGATTTTGGTGCAACCAAACAAAGAAGATAAAAAATTCCCTCCTGAGCTAAGGGTCAAAAAATGCCAATTGATGTAAGTGTGAAAGTATGGAAAGAACATGTAAAAGCATATGAGAAGTCTGATGGATGGAGGAAGTCAGGTGAAGAGAGTACACAAATATTTAAATTTTCTCATAATATTATATCAAATTTATTAGATGATTCTTCAATGCTATTTGTGCATAATTAAACTGAATCAGTATACATTTCAGGACAAGGGCTCCAAGGCTAGGCTTGTCAAACTTTGTGCCATGCATCGCAGTTGCCAGAAAGGTTTATAGGACTTCATCTGTACATTTGTAAGTATATTTAATATGTTAAATGATATTTTTTTTAATTTCCTAGGAAAAATTTAATGATTTCATATTAATTAGTTTCACTAGTCCACATGCCATGTTTTGACAGGAGGAGAAATATGGCCGATATCCAACAAAATTTGAAAAGGAAATGTTACAAAGATAAAAGTGGACCGATTTTGTAATTTGGATGGAGAACGAGGTACCAATAGTTGACTTTCAATAATTTACTTGTATATTGTTGTGTTAATATGACAATTTGCATTTATTTTTTTTATTTGTTTATTGACCCGTAGGATGAGTTCTAAAGTGCTTCTTTGTTGGCCCTAGATCCCACTCAAGTGTACCATTATTTGATGTTGAGGAAAAAAATATTGTTTGCCTTCAAGCACAGTGGGTGACATTAATGCCATATTTTCATCACATCTTTTAATTAATGACCGTAGACTTTCAATGTCTCTTAAGTGTCATCATGTAAGTTATGAGTTTTATTGTTTGAGTAACTAGTCCTATGTTGACTTGGTTTATCTTCTTTTTTCTCAAATAGGGTATCTCAAGGAGTGCTTCCTTGGTATCTCAAGGAATGCTTCCTTGAATTCATGTTGTCATTCTAATAATTGATACACATACATCTTTGTCATTCTTCCTCACAATTTTTCCATTCCTTTAACATATAAGAATATTTTGATGCATCTAGGTAGGCATCCTATAAATCTCACACATTACTATAGAACTTATTTTGCACCGAGGTCAAGTCATCATGGATTTCTAATGTGTATTGCATGAAATCGCCTATGTCATACCTTGCAACCTTGTAGTATTCCACTTCATGTTTCAAGTGCTCAATTTCCTTCTTATGCCCTTCCATTTATGATGTACAAGACTTATTTGAAAGACAAGGACACAATAAAAAACAAAAAAAGTCTCATAGGTGACACCTCAAATGGGCTTCTCTCATTGTTCCCATTAGACATCCTACCAAAGGCTCCTAATTCCAACCTTGTGCCTGACATGAAATGGTTCTTTAAAAAATATTAATTTTGTTTTAAGGACTTCCTTATATCCCCATCAACCCAATCAAAGACCCTGCAAGGCCACTTCACAAGTTTTATTCACACTTCCTTCATACATGGCACCTAGGCCGACTAGCCCTATCTAAATGGTTTTGGGGATTAATTCCTCAACCCCTATCATTATGCACAAAAAAAGGAAAATTTGGAATACCCTTTTTAGAGTTACATGACATATCTAAAAACTCCCATATGTTGTTTTCAGACACCAAAGGCAAAATGGGTCTGCAACCAGTTTTGAGGGCACAATTAGCCCTATTTTCCAAAGCAAGTACTTGAAAATCCTTAAAAATTCATTGAAAAATAACACAAATAGATGGAATTAAAAACCAAAAAAAATATTCCACAGGTTTTAGGTGTCTAAATCCCTCAAATTTTCTGACTCCAAATTTGCATTCATATTCACACAAACAAGCTTGTCACATACCAAACGTCTGGCCTAGGGCTTCCATTTTCTCTCTCCCAACTCCACCTCTCGCTCGGTAAGAATATGAATCTTCAAAGGGAGCCAAATAACTACCATTCCACCATGATTTTTATTTTTCCTATGGTGGAATGGAGTAATAGGCATTTTAACGTTCAAACCCTAGTTGGTGAGGGTTTTAGACCCACCTTGAGAAAAATGGAAATAACTCCTTCGAACTTTAATGAAAAAATGTTCAAACTAATTGCATATCAAAATATAATCTCCCCACTTTCCACTAATGCGAGTTATAGCATGTGAGAGTACAGTACAGGTCTGTATAATTCTCCATGTCCATTTCATCCCCAAAGAATTTATTAGCTACACAAAAATAAAACAAGTAAGAGGTGGTATAGAATTTTGGATTTGTGCCCACTAGACGAGACTCAAATCTCATCATTTAATTTCACAAAGTAAGTGACAAAATAACCTAGTTTAAAATTTTCCCTTTTTTGAGCAACGTATGAAGCAATGAGGCTTAGGATTCTTGAAAATGAGAAGCTTCCTTCTCCCCATACAACCTGTTAACTATGGCCACTATGTTTTTTTAGTGAACCCATGAGGCTGATGGAAGGGTACTATTTAGTGTCCATAGAAGTTAATGTTTATCTTGATTATTTGAAAAACTAAGCTCCATTCGATATTGGCCTTATGCCTTTTGTGCTAGTGGTTGCAGTGATGTAGTAGTAGTAGTAGTAGAATATATATGTCTCAAAATAATTATATCATAGCAACTCCTTGTGATTGAGGATTTAAGATGACTAAGGAGTCATAGATCAAGAAGATGATAACACTATATTTTTAATTTCCAAAAGGTTAGAAAAGTTGTAAATGGGTAGTATGTTGGGGACTATTCTAGTAGGAAAAGAAAACACCAACTGACAAGGTTTGGCCAACCTTCTTCACTTTGAGTTGCAAAGGACTCGGGAGGGTATTCCTTCTTCTAAGTCTATACATATGATAGATTCATTCTAATGGCCACCTAAAAACCTTCAAATGTGGGTAATTCTCAAATTTTATGTAGAGCGGGCTTTTATTTCATCACTTGAACAAGTAAACTCATTTTCTTTAACAAACACTGAGAACACGTAAATTATATATCCCCTTCTTAGAATCATGGAGGAGTGTTATATGGATACTTTTAAATGTATCCTTCACATTTTTATAAGGACCATGGAGATATGAGAACACAGATAAATTAAACAGAAAAGAAAAGAACACAAAGGAACAATTGATTTGATTAATTTGATTTTAAATTTGAAAACCCTCCAGGGCTTCTCAATAGTGCAGTGCCAAACCTTGAGCTAGAGAGTTAAAGTAAAGCCATGACATAGATCCTATGAACAGATGAAACTTAACCAGTGGGTTTTGAATATTTTAATGCTTAAATTAACAAGCCCAGTCATATTATCATAAATCTATACTTCAAAATTCCACTTCATACACTAAAAATCATTTTTATCTGCACAAATAAATTTAACTCTCTCCTTGAGAGAGACTCATGAACAAATAACACACCAATAACAACGTTGCAGAGACAAAGTCAACCATCTTTATGTATTGAATTCATATGATTTAAGTATACAAAGTTGGAGATAAATTTATGACTTTAGCATTTATAATTGCACAAATTGATAACATTACTCATGAGATTATACTATCTGACAATTACATTCACCTTCAGCAACCTGAAACTAAACACTATCCTTTTTACAATCCTTTGAATTCCTTTTATATTTAAGGAATGCAACTATCAGAGTTTGTTACCACCAGTCTTGTCCTAAAGTTAAACCACTTGGTTGGTACACAAGAAAGCTATAGTGAGAAGGCAGGTTCTTTCAATGAACCAATCGGGCCTATAAGCCATGCCAATATTGACTATCGGTGGTTATTGAAGCTGAAAATGCTAGAATGAAATATTCCCACTGCCTTTCGCATTAAGATAAAACTTTGAGACTTCTTCCCATGGAGATATAGGCAGACTGCACTTCTTCAATATTTGGTTCTTTCAACTGTAACTAATCTCAAAACCTTAAAACCCTATTAAACCACTAGAAATTAAGTGTCAAATTCAACAATGCAAGTGTTTTTGAGCATTTGAAAATTTAAGAGATTTCTTTTGCTTTTAGTTTCCCCATGTTGTTTCAAATAGCATGGATTTTTTTCCTCTCTAGTTTTGTTTTTGAGTTTTTTGACTGACACAAGGCTCAAATGAATTGATTTTCTTTTTTTTAAGTACATGTATGAGTTTCACAAAAAAAAACACTCAATTGGATTTAGTGCTGAGTGGAATGGTAAATAGTATGGTTTTTTTGTGGACCTAGACCCAGATTTAGACGTGCCCTATTGACTCATTTTTTCAAGACAATAGTGTTCACCCCTTGTTCAAATTACAACATTTCAAGTGGTATCCTTTGTAACCTCTAAAGGCTTACTCACAAGTTTGTGACCACTACTCATTCATGATCCAAAATATTGTGAGTGCAATGAGAATTTCATTAGACCCTCACAACAGTTAGTGTTATTATGACTTGACTCCTGCAAAGATGCAATAGACACTACTAGAAATTTTACTTGCAACCTTCAATTCTAAGAAACTTAGACCATATTTGAAGCACTATCCAAAGATTGAAGACAAGATAATGTAACTTGACAAGGTTCCATAGGACTTGGGAGGGTATTCCTACTTTTAAGTCTGCACATATGATAAATCTATCTTAGTAGCTAAATTCAGAGTTGTAAATGGCTATAATTCTCATATTCATATGAATGGGACTTTTATTTCATCACTTGAACAATTAATCCCTTCAACATCAAACACCACTGAGAATAAAACTATGTTACTCCTACCATTAATCATAGAAAATTATAGGGATTTCACTTTTCACTTTGAAAACAAGATCACCAATGTTATATGCACATCACATAACCATTCTTAATAATCCATTTGAAGAGATACAATTCTCATTTCATTTATTAAAACAATTACATTATTCCTAGAATAGAAGGCAATAATAAATGGAATACATGACACAATATGTCTACAAAGTATGAATAATCCTTGATCATTTCAACTTTAAAGTTTTTTACACTTCAAATTAGACATAGTTGTATGTCAGAACTCAACAATCAAATTATATATCAAGAAACGTGAGATATTACACTTCCAAAATTTATGGTTACTTATTATGAAACTTGACTCTTGACACTTTACAATTTTACAACATTATGCCTGCTTCCATAGAATTTAGAAGATTTGGAAAATAGAAGAAAAGAGGAGAAAGAAGACTTAATAGAGAAGAAGAGAAATAACCAGCTTTCTCAACTCCTACCACATGTCCCTTCTTCAAGATTTGATATGATTAGTCATCCTTCATCCTTCATCTCTGGTATTATTTTCTTTGTTTAGTTGCTTCTCTCTTTGCCTTTTTGACCGAGGAACCAAAAAAAGGTTTTTTTTCGGTAAAAAAATGAACTAATTTAGACTGGTCCAATTTAGTAATAAGATATGAGTGAGAAGCTTCCTTCTGAGAAAGATGGTAGATTGTTCTTGGGGAATTTTCTATTTCTTGAGAAGATAAAGGCAATATAAAATTCATTGCCCAGAGAAATATAGGATTAAATAAAAAAGAATCCATGCAAAGTCTATTCAAATCTATATTTGATGATATTATTGTGCCTATGATCCATGCTCCTATCACACTCCTATAATTTGGCTCCTGAAGAAGCGGAAGAAGATGGATTTGGATACCGTGAGGGAAATAAAATGAACTCAGAGAAAGGGATGGGGAAGATGAATTTGGATATTGGGAAGGGAAAGAAGACATATTTGGAATAGGAAGAGAAATTTGGAGCAAGGGTAGGGTTAGAATATGGACATGGAACAAGGAAAGGGGAAAATACAGGATTCTAACCATCTCACCTCTTAAAAGAGATACAAGATAATAGATCCTAGGTCAAAATAATCTTAGACAACCCCACATCACCAGGGCATGCAACCATTTCCAAATCCTCATCCCCGCCCTTGGGCAGAAATCTAGTAGTAGACTTAATCAATTAGACACCTAATAAACCCTAGAAAACTCCAACGATTTAGCAGTGGTGGGGCCTTTAGGTTAATAAATCCCTTCATTCACCCTTTCCATTTAAGAAATACCTTCAACCATAGACTGTAACATCAACCCATGATCCTTATATACTTCTTGCAATAGGGATTTTTCCAGTCTCAACCTCATACAAGAGACAAAGCGACTCATGACAATTCTCACTATCAAGATCATGAACATACATAAATCCATCTAATCAAAAGGGAACAACTACAGAAAATGCACACAATCTCATCCATAGTTAGCTATAAATAACATTCCTTGAGGCTTGAAATCGACTGCCACAACTTGCTAATTCAAGCAATCTATGTACCAAAGTACACAACTGTTAAATATTTTCCAGCTGACATTCTTGGTTATCACAACATCTTGTAAAAGGAATGGCAGCTAGGCGTAATTATTCTCTATTTTGCACCACATTTTAGGAAAAAATGCAATATCCTTCAGATGTCACTTTTGATATGAAATGCATCTAACCTAATCTGTAATCCCCAAAATGTCATAAAGTCTTGAATTGTATAGAGTGGAAATCCTAGCACACGCGGGAGCACACATGGAAACACTCTCTTCAACATTTACCTAGACACATGTTACCACTTTGCACAACCGTGAGCTCAAAGAAATATCTTCAAAACTTATCGCAAAGCTGCAACTAACTCATCATGAGTTAGATTTTCTTCATCACATCCTTGCCAGTCATTCACATTAAGTGCAGTTTAATCTTATAAAATTATGGCATACGACCATACCATTGTGTGAACCCATCAAATACATGCCACATGTAACATCCTCACTTCTCTACAAGCCAAAACCAGGTCCCACAAAACAAGTTGATCCATTCTTGTATTGCACTAAAATCCCTTCATTCATTCATTCACTATGTAGGATTTGGGTCTTGAAAAGCATAAGAAGATTAATTTGGATATCGGGAATTTGGAGTCGTCCCCTTGAGCCATGCCCCTATCAAGACTAATGCATATTCTAACCATATTATCTTCTATAAGAGATGCAAGAGAATACTATTTGTAAGGGGAAAATTCATGATTATATTTGACCCCCCTTTTAGAAGAGTGCGAGAGAATAATTTCCAAGGCGGACTAGGATTTAGACAAACCCACACCACCAGGTCCTGCAAACATCTATGAAACTTCTGAAAACTCTGCCAGTTTGGTAATAAGTGGTGATATAAGGAAAATTATGTTAAAAATCCCTTCATCCACCCTTACCATTTAAAAAATCTCTTCAACCACAAAATGCAACATCAACCCATGATCCTTATATACTTCTTGCAATAGGGCCTTCCCCAGTTTCAACCTCATGCAACAGACAATGCCACTCATGACAATTCTCACTATCAGTATAAAAAATACACACAAATCCATCTAACCAAAATGGAACATTTATAAAGAATACACACAATCTCATCCACAGTCATTTATAAATAGCATTCCTCCAAGCTTCAAATCAACTGCCATAACTTTCTAATACAAGCAATATTTGTACTGAAGTTCACAACTGTGAAATATTTTTATGCTGACATTCTTGGTTATCACAACATCTTGTAAAAGGAATGGCAGAATGGCATAATGATTCTTTGATCTGCACCACATTTTAGGATTCATGTGTCACCACTTTGCACCAACCATGACCTTAAAGAACTATCTTCAAAATTTTTTGGAAAGATTGACTAACTCATCATGAGTGACCTTTTCTTCGTTGCATCCTCGCCACCCATCCACCTTACCTACAGTTTAAACTTGAAAAATCATGGCATACAAACATGCCATTGTGTTAACCCATAAAATGCATGTCACACATAACATCCTCACTTCCATGTAGAATAAAATTGGGTCCCACAAAACATTTCCATAACATTTCATTCTTCCTCGCAAGCTCATGCTTGGAAAATGTTTTCCCCACTAACCGTCGTGAGGATGCAAGAAACCATCACAGTCATCAAAAAATCAACTCGCAGGCTCACGGGTCCAACATACTGCCTTTAAACACCATTGTGAGGATGCGACAAGCAAAACTTGTTTACCCTTTGAACATTTTCAACTTTTGACACATGACTCACTATTGCTTCCTCATGAGATAGAGATCTTTGCTATGTAATCAAGTTGTAATGATGCAACAAGGTACTTTATTACATCTCGAAGACCGCTATGCAGCCTCACAACCGCAAGTCATTAACATCAATAATAGTATCAAGGGAGTGACTAGGAGATCACCAAACCACCAATACTCAACCGCAAGCTCGCAACATTTTTTGCGAGAAGAAATTAAACACAACTTAAAGCACAGGAAAAATATGAGGGGTAAGTTACCGTGGAGGGGAAAATTTCACAAGGCGTTAGACTAGAACACAAGAAAATATATGGTCATAAGACAAAAGTATGAAATAATGAACATTTGGCTGACATTAAATAAGACCCTAACCACAAATATACTAGGGTAAATAAAATATGGCAGAACAACCAATGGGCACAACGCAAGAACATATGTAAATGACTAACAATTTCAAAAATTTAAAAGTTACATAAATCAAAATGACTTAAAGAGAAGCATAATATTCAATGGTAATCTTTTTTCTTCCTTTATAAATAGTCTGAAAGTCAAGAAATGAGAACAAGCCCACACCAGAACCAATACCTTAGAAGTTGAATTGATGAGAAACAAATAGAAAGGCACAAGTAACCATGTAAATGGAAGAATCAAAACAAGCATATAAAAATGTGAGTGATGTACGAATATAGATAAAAAATTCTTCCCCTTCCCAATGGCCTCGTATATATGATATTGGTTCATGGTTTACATGTAAAGAAGAGGAATGGGAGATTTTTTATTCGCAGCATAAAAATTGCAAGGCAGTCACATTTAGGAAGAACCCTTAACTTGAAGACCCAAGGCAAGAGAATTAATAAATTTTTAAAGGTAATGTTTTTTTGTATTGGGTGTAAATTATTTGATCTTTGTAGAGGTGGGGTCATTTTAATTTTTGTTCCTTCACCCCTTTACCCTGCTCTTTCTATTATTTTGGGTTTTTTATTTAATTAGTTTGGTTTAATGGAAAAGTCTTTGATATATAGTAATAAAACCATGTAACTTGATAAAATAAGAAATACATACAGGACCATAGCCACGGGAAAAATAAGTTGACATAATACATGATGCGGGATAACAATAAAAAATGACCTATATTTTTTTTGTTCAACATAAACTTTGTTCTGTGACTATTACTACACCCATTGGAACTTTGTCTTGTCACTGTTCCTACATCAATTGGACTAAATACCTTGCTTCCAAGCTTCTGAGAGATACAACAATTTTTCCAGTATTAGGGGCACCCACAAGAAGAAGGGCATGAGAAACCATCTTATTTTGATGAATCATGTCCCCCACTACTCCATTTGCTTCTCTCACTTGCTCCTGCCTGACAAAACCCACAACAAGAGGAAAAGGATTTCCATCCTCTTTAATCCACAAAAGAGAACAAAACTAATCCCACTGAGTTTGAGTAATTAAATATTATAAACCCTAAAACCCTAGCACTACTCAAAGAATTACACACTTTAGTTATTTTCTTTTCTACCCCTAATATCACCAAGAATTGCACACAATTTTTGAAATGATGAAATAATATAAACTAATAAAAACTATAAAACCCATGTTTCCAAGAAACCCTATGCAATATTGATATAATCCTTTTCTTTTGGACATGATTCACAGTATATATGTACTCAGCATCAATAAAACAAAAACAAATTGCCTTTGAAACCCTCTGCCCAGGCGGCATTCAACAATAATCATAAAAAAATGACTCTTCTAGAATCAATCAACAAAGAATGCAAATCCTTTAATGCCCACCGTGCAAACAACTATGAAGAGTACTTCATAAAATTCTGAAAAATTATAAATTCATAAATAGTTCTAGATTATAATATAAGTAGAGAAAGAAGGTTACAAACCCTAAGACCTAGGCCTTTTGTGTGTGTGTATGCATTGGAATGCACTTGTTCAATCGTCATTTCTTTCAATTATAACTAATCTTAAAAACCTAAAACCCTATTAGGCCACTGCAAATTAACTGCCAAATTCAACAATGCAAGTGTTTTTGAGCATTTGTAAATTTTAAAGATTTCTTTTGCTTTTAGTTTCCCTGTGTTGTTTTAAATAGCATGAATTATTTTCCCCTCTACTTTCACTTTTGAGTGTTTTGACCGATGTGTGTGTTATTTTGTGGTTCATGCAGCTGCAACACAACACTTCAATAAGTCATTGTATTAGTGAAAAATAAGGATTAGCAAGCATATCAATCACTAAAATTGACATATTGCTTCCTATCTAGGAGGAGTGTAAAAAATATAATAATTGCCCTCAGATTATGCATTTATCAATGACATATAAAACCTAGAATGAAATATTTAAATGAAACTAATCTACATGCTCAAGACATATGCATTCTAAAATCTAAAAATGAATATTATAACAATGCATGATAATAAAGCTAATAATCCAATACGGGTCTCTAATATTACGAACAACATAACAATTCTTTCAACAATCCAAAATTAGGGGCCCATTGAGCTTAAAAATCATTCTATTTATAGAATAAATTAGGAGTGAGATGAGAGATAAGGCTATTAAATGCATGTGTAAGAGCCTTAATGAGGGATAGAATTTATGAGGCGTGGTGAGGGTATAAGCATTAATGATGCATTTATGAGAGCATTAATGAAGCATGGTGAGGGTGTAAGTCCAAGCTTGAGAAAGTGGACTTTGAGGAAGGGGAGCTTGAGAATGTGGACTTTTTGGAATGAGTTGAATTCTTAATCAAAAATTTAGGAATGTGACATCATTAGGAAGTGGTTTAAGATGGGATTGAGATTAGAATTAGGCTTAGCATGGGTGAAGAGGTTGGGATTAGTTAGAACCTAGGGTTAAGGTGGTTGAGATAGGTTAGGTTAGGGGTTAAAGGGAATATTAATGAAATGAATTATATAAATAATATATTCATTCAATAATAGGGGAAATTAATTATTTAATCTTTTGGTTGCTTTTAATAATTAATCAGGACTATAGCCCATTAATTAAATTAATTAGGCTAGGGGGGTTAGATTTTTGCAAGTGATGAAGTGTAATTAGGATTTTATTTAATTCCTTTTAATTAATTAACTTAGCCATGTTTCTAATTTGTTTTGATAGAATTGAATTTATTGGAATGGATTAGCTAAGGCAATCAATGTAATTTAGTGATTAAATCACTTAGGAGATTAAATTTGATTTAAATGAATTATGCCAATAAATTGAATAATTGTCTTGACATAATTGGGGGTATGATCACACTTAGGGAAAATAGGGTCTATGGTCAGAATAGACAAAATTAGGGTGGTTACATTAGCCCCTCTTTGAATAGATGTGCGAGCAGCGCATTGATTCAAAGAAATTTTTTGATGTTGACTTCAGAAAGTTTGAGAATTCCTCCCTTGATCGAACGAAATGCCTGATGAGATCAGTCTCGCACTTGATTTAACCAAGCTGATAGAATTAACTTTGAACTTGATCGAACAAAGGTCAATAAGCAAATATCTTAAAGATACCAATTTGGAACTTGGTTGTCGTCCAAAAATTGATATTACCGACTTTGAACTTGATCGAACGAATTTCAGTACAAAGTTTCCAGGAGCTTTAATAAGAATCTAAGAAAAAGTAGACATAGGATATCCATCTTGTGAGAACTGAAGCCTTCAATCCAACAGTCCTGACTTAGTCAAGGAACTGTCATGCCTTTAGTTTTTTTGATATAAAAAAGTCATTTTAATGGTGTTTTAAGCAAGAATTTTATTGATTTTAGTGTGATCATGCCCCCTTGGGAACAAAATCGAAGGAAAAAGAATAAAATCCCTCTGTGGAAATGGTGTATCACTTGCATGGATTGGGTAAATCAAGAAAGAATCAATGAGAAGAAGTGAAGAAACAAAGGTGTGTTAAGAGAAAACACTCTTGTACCAAGTTAATCACATTAAAATGTGAGTTTTGAGTAGGGTAAAATGATGCCTGACCAAGATTTTTGATGAATAATAAGCAATGTGATGATATAGAACCCGGAAAACTGATTGCGTAAAGCTTGTGAATCATTTTCGGAACATATGGAGCAATTTTGCATTTTTAGGAACTATCGTAAAAATGTAATTGTACTATGTAGAACAATGTTGGCATGTTTGATTTCATTCCCAATTTATCAAAAAGAGAACAAGATGAGTTTTAGTTGTCTGGGAGGAGTTCCGGAGCTCCTAAATAGGTCAAAAAATTAAATATATAGGCCCAAATTCACTTTTTACTCACTCATTTCACTTTTCACCTTAGTAATTCAGAGAGATATGTAGAGAAGATGGTGGTCCCCATGGAGAAGTATCATTTTGAGCTCTTCCATCGACATCAACATCTAGCTGACTATCCACCTCTGGTAAGTACTTGAAAACCTACCTTCTAAAATTTCTAGTTTTCATTTTTATGCATTTGGGCGCCCTCCTGATAGGGGACAGGGTCCAGATGACCAGGATGATGATGATGATAGGGGTGGAGGTATCATGGGCAGTGGAGAGTGCATCATTGGTAGTGGGAGTGGTAGGCAGACTCAGCTGAGATTCATTGCTCCTCGGAGGGATCCATGTCCTTTGTTGACTAGAGAGCAGTAGAGGCAGAGATAGCAGCAGCAAGATAGGCCACAGGATAGACCGTCAGGGTAGGATATAGGCACGGGTCCAAGGTGAGCGGGTGATGCATTATCTTATTGTGAGCATGAGTGAGAGTAGCTCAGATCATGGATCACCACATTAGAGTGTCTTCTAGCAAATAGATATGCACAGCTTGAGCGGCTCAGGGCATAGAGAGATACACAGACTCATACTGTGGTACACGAGGGATAGAGAGACACATACTATTATGGTCTATATCATACAGCAATTCTAGAGGGTCAGAGAGTGTTGTCCTTTTCATGCTTGGCTCAGCAGTCTAAGGGGGCCATGCCACCACCACCTCCATTTGTTCCACCTCCTCCTCTGCCAGGGCAGGGAGAGGATGAGAGTCAGTCCTGATACTATATTTTGTCATATATTTTTGAGATAATATTGTATATCTGGATCCTTCTAAGATCATTCTTTTGTATGATGACATTTATACATGTATATATGATTCATACAGATACTCTGATACTCTTTTTGTAGAGAGTTCCCCATTTTTTATTTGTTCCATATCTGATATATCTAAGATAGTTGTTCTTGACCTTGATATGTTCATGGACTCTCATGCTTTGATAGATGTTTTAGATTTTTGATGCACATGTGATTATGTTTATCTTGGTCTCCTAATGAGTTAGATTAGATTTGTGATGACATCATTTATGCTCATTTGATTTTATTACTGATATAAATGTGTTTCAAATGATTCTAAGTGGATATGCAAATGAATGTTTTTGAGATTTTTCTTTATGCAAATAAATGTATGGATGCACTTAGGATGTAGAAATTAAATGCAATGCTTGAATGCTTTGTTTTTGTCATTTTCTCTTTCTCATTTATGAATGTAGAATGTATGTCATGGATATGCAACGACATTGATATTAGTAATATGGATGTATGTAATTAACTTGGATTTCAGATGAATCAAGAATTTATTTTAAGCTCAAGTCCTCTTTATGTTGTTCTTTCTAAAATGAATCATGCAATCTCTAAATGCATCTACATGCAGACTCCTAATACTGTCACTGATTTGTATACATTGTAGCATTTTATCATCATGGGGCATTTTTTGTAATGAACATCACCTAATAGTACAACTATCACTAACACCCACTAGTATCATGAAAGTATGAATACTATGTGTATTGGATGCAATCTTGGAAATAAACGTAGGCATCAAGGCATAGAAGCCAAGACGACAAGTCAGTTATCTCCTTTTAATAGTTAGAATCAGTTTTTGTTTAAGTGTAATGTAAGATACATGACCCGTAATGACCTTGAAAATTTATATCCTTGGGTACATCATGTAGCATACACCTTAGTGAGAATCTAATTGAGAAAAAAGACAAGGAAATTGTTTCAACCTTACCGTATTTTACACATAACAAAGATCGAGATATATGCGGCTATCCACTCATGTTGGCAGCTCTTGCTATAAACATCCAAGTTAGGTGAAATTTATAGGTTCATTTGGAACAATCACCATACGCAAAAAACCAAGAAAATATTATGCCCCCTGTCCTTGTGACTCTTTGTCTTGGAATAGACATCATGGAGTTACTCAGAAGACATAACAATCACCAATTTTGAGATGCCCCTAGTATGAAACATCGTGGGAATATAAAATAATAATAACCAAACCAAGATCAAACTATGTGTTTAAGTAGTATTTGAGAAATACTATTGATTCATTTTTCAAGCATAGTAGAGATTCATCAATTAGAATTTGGAATATGAGCAATATGTTTTCATGTCTGAGTGTATGTCAGATTAACTATGTCAGTAATTGTAATCAAATGTAGTGTTTAGAAACACTGTTTGATAAAAATGTTGAGAAATAATTGTTCATTTTAAGTTCCTGGATTTCAAGTGTTGAGAAACACTAGTTTGATGTATGTTACTGTTTGGAGACGTGAACCATCCTAGACAAGATGCAAAGGACAACCTAGCAGATGTGAACTGACCATGCTAGCAAAGATGCCCCTGAGTGCAGAATGACTATTCCTAAGATGTAAATGCAGAAAAATCCCAAGCAAGGATGGGACATTTATAAGGAATCAGAGTCACTAAATAGCACAGGTGCAAGTATAAAATTTTAGTGTCATCGGTGTATTGATAGACAGAGTACAGAGTTTGAGTGACACCTGTTTGCCAGGTTTTCACCACTCGAAAAAGCTTGTTATTTTTTCTACCAACATGCATGTTTGCCAGGTTTTCATCAAGGCACTTTTTCTCTTTTTCAATTTTTTTGCTATTTTTTAGTTTTTATTTTTTTTGTAGTATCAAGGCACCTGTTTGCCAGGTTTTCACCAAGGATACCTTTGTTCAGCACTTTTTCCACTGTGTTTGGATTTCTTCAAGATCAATTTTCTGAATTTTTTGGTATTTTCTGAGATTTTTACTGCATAGGCTCTGCTAGCCAGACATTAAGCGTAGAACTGCTTCAAATGTAGAGTATTAATGGGATCAGAAGAACATCTCCCTCAAGTGTAGCTAATTGATAAGCTCCAGTCCCAAAAGTTGCGGTAATTACATAAGGTCCCAGGCAGTTTAGCTCAAACTTTCCTTTATGTTCTCTACTAGGTTGGTTCTTAGGATTCTCTTTCAGAATGAGATCCCCCACTTGAAAGTGTCATGGTTTGACCTTTTATTGTACTCTTTTGACATGCATTTTTGGTACACTTTCAGATGATCGAACACTTGTTGCCTACGCTCATCAAGTAAGTCTAAAGACTTTACCCGATCAATGCGGTATTGTTCGTTAGTAACAATACCTTGTAAAGATACCCACAAAGATGGGATTTCAACCTCAATAGGTAATACTACCTTAGTGCCATAGACTAGGGAAAATGGCATGGCTCCAGTTGGTGTTCTGATGCTTGTTCTGTAGGCCCAAAGTACCAGATTTAATTGTAAATGACAGTCCCTGCTAGACTTACTCACAGTTCTGTGTAGGATTTTGAGAATGTTCTGGTTAGATGCCTCATCCTATCCATTACCTTGAGGATAATAGATTGAGGAACAATGTTAAGTAATGTGAAACTGTGTGAAAAGGTCTTCAATGTCTTGGTTTTTAAATTGGCCCCCATTGTCTGTTATAATTGAAGATTTTATCCCATATCTACAAATAATGTAGTTCAAGATAAACATAGCCACCTATTTTCCAGTGGCTTTGATTAGAAGAACAGCTACGACCCACTTCGTGAAATACTTTGTAGCCGTAATGATGTATTTATGTCTGTATCATCTTAAAATGGAATCACTTCCATGATAAGAATGTATAGCCCTCCTTAGGGGGTGTTTTTGACCACTATCACATTTTACCCTCATTTCTACATCCTCTCTCACTTCTGTGTCTATTTAGGACCCTGATTGGGCCTCTCTAGGCACCATCCCTCCCATCTAGCATGTTTTCCAAGGGGTCCTGACTCCCTAGATCAAGGTTGACCTTGACCTTGACCTAGGTCAAGGAAGACCTCTACCTTGACCTGGGTCCCCCTTTCCAATCTAGAAGTCTGTCGGCTGCCAGAGGTCATCAAAAATTCATTTCCTACTTTCGGGTCAACTGTTTTGGGTTACAAAGTGATGATTCTTAAATTATATTTAATATAGGTCCTCTTATAGGGGTATAGGCCTAATTGGAATTTAATTCTCCTATGTAGGCCTCTCTATAAGATTGTGCCCTATTTTTATATAAAAGGAAGTTTTCTCCTCTCATTTTCTCTAAGAACTAGGTCTCTCTAAGTGAAAAACCATCAACTAAGTGATAAGAAGGATAATCTCAAGCTCTAGGTGAAGAACAACTACCATCAAGAAAAAAGTACAAGCATCCATTGTTCTACATGTTTTCAAGCCTTCAAATTATTCAAGTCTTCCTCTCAAGCATTCAAATTCTCCATTGAAGATCAAGTATTCAAACTTTCAAGCCTCTGAAGGGATTTGGTTCAAGCATTCAAGATTCATCATTCAAAACCCTAGAAATATCCATCATGATTGTGTGATCTCCCTTCAATATCCTTTGTGCATCCTCAAGACTCTCTCATTCTCTCTTCAATGTGGATTCCAAGCATACAAGCATGGAGGTTTATGGTTTCTAATTGATTCCAAGCTTTCATATTTACATACTTTTTTACATTCGAAATACAATTGCATATCTAATGAATATCATAGCTTCATTATTAGATTTAATTCTACTACTTTCTAGAATTCTTTATTTCAAGTATTTATTTCAAGGTTAATTCCTAAATCAGGGTTTGACTAAGGAAAACCCCTCCCCCCCCAACAAACAAATCCATTTTTCTTGTAGGTACAGGTTCAGAACAGAAGATTAGAGTACAGATCTGGATACCCTTTTCGGAAAACTTTCAAGATCTAAAAATAGAATTTCAGTCTGAGACTTTTTAGGTTGATTCTTCCCTAGGTCAAAATCAAAAATTCTGGGTCAATGGTTACATTGACTTGAGGGTACAAATCAGAACTCTGTCAGAACGGAAAAATATTTTGGGTTTTATTCGTCTCTGCATTTCTATTCTAGATCTAGTCTCAGATTTTCTAGAAACTCAACACATGCTTCAGAAAAGAGCATTCTTCAGATTTGCAACATTTCAAGGTGAGTACATTTCTCCTATCCATTTCAATTAAAATTATTAAATCTATCACATACACCCTCTTCTATAAAATGGGAATTAGGGTTTTTCTCTTTATCCATATCCTTAATAGGTTGATTTATTTATGCATTGATCCTTTCTTTAGGGTTAATCAATTTGGATCTTCCCTTTCAGAAACTTGGGATTAAGAGGACAATCCTACCCTCCTCACACACATTTCAATTTTTAAATGTAACATTTAGGTCATCATCTCTATTTACTATCTTACATTTTGGTGACCTCCTATATTTTTTATGTTATATTTTGGTGAACCCGCGATAGAAAACTCTTTCTTTTTGGTGTTAGCTGTTTTGCCTCTTTTTCTTAGAGACTAGATCTTGCATATTAAAGTAGTTTTATCTTATGCTCTTGAATTTTAAAATACAAAAAAATCTACATACTCATAAAAATATAAAAACACTTCTTGCATTTCATTCACTATGAAGATCTTTAAGATGCTTTGGGGTATGGTTACTTTTCTCATTATTCTTCTTTTAGAATCTCTTTATAGAACTTATGTTGTATATGAGAGTATAATCCATTTCATCATGTTTTTTAATCTTCATGTTTCACTTTCTTATGCTATTTTGAGATTAACTAATACTAGTCTTTCTACTTTCAAAAATTTCATTAACGATTTGTGTAGTGGACTTATTACTCTTTTAGATTATGTGAAGAATTGGGTAGATGATACCCCATCTACTAATCTTCCTCCTATGATTCCTAATCTAGCTCCTAATCCAAATCCTATCAATCCTAATCCAATTCCAAATATTCCTATTTCTATTTCTCCATCTTCTATCCCTAGTTCTTCCCACATTTATGATGGGGCCCAAGCTAGGATTCATGATACTGATGTTCGAGAATTCTTTCATTTACCTTCCCCTTATTATCTGATCCATGATGATATTAAAGGGAAAAAAAAGGAAACCTCTTCTCAACCTATCATTCCACCATATATAAAATTTTCTCATGAACACCATAATCAATCTCCTCATGTAGAAGCTTTGCAAGATACATACACTACCAGATATACTATGGTGGATAAACAAGGCTATAAAGGTTTAGGGCTTGGTATCAATGAACAAGGCATTAAAAACCTGATTCATTCATCTCCTAAACAAGATATGCATGGTATAGGTTTCCCACCTCCTCCAATAAAGGTAGTAGATCTTAACCATCGTCCTCCTCTTTATGTTCTTCTTCCAACACCTTCTTTAGATCACCCTGATACTCTTCAAGATGTGGCTAAGAAAGTGTATGTCCAATTAATGAATTCCAAGAAAGAAATCTTTAAACCTATTCTGAAAAAATGCTCTCTTTAAATACAAATGTCCTTTTCATTATAGTAATACATATTTACTTTCTGATTGTGTGCATTTCAAGCTATATGTTAGAGAAAGAGTTGCCTTAGGAATTATATCTCATTCCCGTGCAATATTATAATTTCTTCATAATTTTGATATAGGGCATTCCCCTCATTCTTCTATAAGTTAGATCATATTTCTCCTCTTGTCTCTTAACTGGGGGGAAAGAGGTATTTTATTCCAGTCTTCTAGGATCCATTATGCTCTTAGCATGTACTTTGTTTTGAGTTTAATTGGTTATTCTTTCTATATTCTATCCTTATAATTTTCTATTATGATACATACTTTCTTCACTTATAATCATTCATGATATCTTTCCTAGGGCATTTGTTTGGTAAAGATATCTATTTGCTACAATATCTCTTGATATAATTTGATATATCCCTTGCTTTCATCCCTGGGGGGCAAGGTATTTTCCTTCTTCCTCTATCTAAGGATATGCTTTTCTTAGCTTAGTGGCATTTTTTTATCATACAACATTATTTCCTTATAAAGATTTATGTTTTTGGCTATGGATACCCTCTTATATGAGAGGTGATTATCCTAGGTCATCACCTATTCTTTATTTTCCAAATTATGTTCTTTATAAACTCTTTCTCTTGCTTTGGTTAGATTTTTATTCCTTTATTCTGAGATTCCTCTTCCTCTTCATCGCAGGGGGCTTGATGATCGAATATTTGGTCCCTCTTTTCTTTAGAAGATGATATTTTATCCTAAGCACTCCTCTACGGTGGGGGTATTTCTGATAAGATCTCTTCCTCTTTGGATCCTTTTCCATATGTGACATATCCATTTCATGATTATCTATTCTCTTAGAAGTAAGGGTCGATACTCTTTGCTAAGGATATAGTGTATATTGTTGTTAAACTGGATATCTCCTTACCTTGTGAAGTAGGTATCCTCTTTCTCTTCCTTATCCTACCTAGTGGGTAGTCATGATAAGGAGGGGACATATATAGGGTCTCCCTTATACTATATTTTACATTAGTTTACATTTTACAATATGCTAAATCCTTGGAAGGTAACGCACATAAGTTGCTAAATCCTAAAGAGGCACACATTTTTATTTTTATTTTTGTGAAATCCTTGGAAGGTAATGCACATAATTTGCTAAATCCTGAAGAGACACACATTTTTATTTTTATTTTTATTTTTTCTAAAACCTCAAAAGGTAACGCACATAAGTTTCTAAATCCTGAAGAGATACGCATTTTCAATTTTACAATATGCTAAATCCTTGGAAGGTAACGCACATAAGTTGCTAAATCTTGAAAAGACACGCATTTTATATTCCATAGTGATACAAGAATGTGGATCTATGGATATTTCAAAAGTCGTCAGAAGACGCATTACAATTACAAAGCATACTTTATGGGTGAACCTGTTGGGCTCTCCCTCCTTGGTGATTCATGGTAAGGTGGGCATCTTACTAGGCAAGGTAATCGCTATCTCTCTTTTTCTCTTTCGCTTTCATGCTAGTAGGATTATATCATGAAGCTATGTTATCTATAGTGTTGCTCTTATCTTTCTTATGTAATCATGTACATTCTTTATGATTAATTTCTCATTACATTCATATATTTATGCATGTATGTTGAGTTAAAATCCTTGGTTTGGGGGCTCGTGTCCTTGACTTAGTGATGTTATACCTTGTTCCGATCCACCAGAGTCTTTCTTCTAACTTTACTATGAGTATGTTTGATTTCCATACTCCCGCTAAAGTGGGGACTTAATGTATCTTCTTACAATGGAAGCACTTCCATGATAAGAACATTTATCCCTCCTTAGGGGGTGTTTTTGACCACTATCGCATTCTCCCCTCATTTATGCATCCTCTCTCACTTCTGTGTCTATTAAGTTGTAAGTCAAGATCTACTATTTCATCCTAACAGTTGAATCAGTTTGTAAATCCTTTTACCGGGTAGACTTAACAGTCTTTTGTAAATCTTTTAACCATTCATACATCTAATCTACTGCAACCATGAAAATGTAATCATTCATAACACATAACACAAATATTTGGTAACCCAGAAACCTTCCAAATAGAAAGTAAAACTGGGGTGGGGATGGTACCCACAAAACTTTGGTACTGCAGTATAAAGTTGGCCGGTTAAGGCTTACAATGATCACTTCTGATGATCTTCCCTGTTAAAAGCAATTTGGACTGCTAGGTCCACCTTGTTAGAGGATTTACAAACATACAATGAAATATGCACTCGGTTAAGAGATTTACAAAAGACTGTTAAGTCTACCCGGTAAAAGGATTTACAAA
>MU224458.1:489804-548338 GCA_018584345.1 Thuja plicata | reverse complement strand
GGTAACATCACATAACTTGGCAAAAAGTGAAGTTACATTATTAAAATAATTTTCTAACTTGACCAAAATAGTGGTCAATTCTACTTGTTTTATAGCTATCTGCTGAGCAATGTGCTCAAGTACCTTGTTATCAAATTTCTTTTCAGCTCTTTCTATCAGCTTCTCTTCTCCTGATGAGTCCGCATTGAACTTATTCACAGCCTCTTCTAATTGTAACAAAATGTGTTTAGAGGAGTCAACCTTTATACCTAAAGCCTCTGTCAAAATGTTCTTTGCACCGTTTATAATGTTTAATTCTTTGTCTCTCTCACTTCTCAGTTGCTTTTGTTTTTCTTTCTGTTCTAACAACTGACTGATCAATCTCATTTCATCAATTGATCCAGTATTAGCCTACTCTTAGCAGTTTCTTGGCTAGTGAAAAGCCATTTGAGTGTGATCCACATACACCTTCATGGACTTCTTTCAATGTGCGATCTGACTCTTCATGTTCTAAACACCTAAGAAGTGTACCATCGAGACCTCATCAATATAATTCATTGGGTATAGTTTGGTCATTTAGGTAAGAAATTATTTTAGCATACCAAGATGGGTTTTGGGCGTTCAAAGCACAATTTACTTGGTATTCAGGTGTATCAAAGGCTGGGTAGGATAATTCTTCCACCAAGAAGTCATAGTGGAATTGATGTTCCTCTAGTTGTAACACAGATGCTAGTGTAGCATAGCATCTGCAGCTTTATTCTATGTTCTTGTTATTTGCTAAAATGTGACGAAGACAAAGTACTTCTTTAGGTCATTAACTAGTTGTTTGTAGGGCTTCAACTTCTCATCTTTGGTCTGATAATCTCCATTTACTTGATTAATAATAATATGAGAGTCACCATACACATCTAACTCTATGATCTTCCATTCCATAGCAAGTTTAAGACCATTTACTAATGCTTCATATTCAAAAATGTTATCTATGCATGGAAACATCAATTTGTAGGAGTTAGGTATTTTGTAGCCTTGAGGAGTTATGAATAGAACCCCTACTCCAGAGCCTTGTTGTTTGAAAGAACCATCAAAGTACATCTTCCATGGATACTCAGTTAGATGCATAATTGTTTTATCAGGGAACTCAATTCTCAAAGGTTCATCATCTTGTAGTGGTGAATCAGCTAATTGATCTGCTAGAATTTGTCCTTTAATAGCTCTTATGTCTACATATTCACTATCAAATTCTCTAAGGATCAGGACCCACTTCGCTAGTCGTCATGTTAATGTTTTTTTTCTTAAGAGGTATTTCAAAGGATCTATATTTGCAATGAGCTTGATGGTATGTGATAGCATATAATGTCTCAATTTCTGTGATGTGAAGACAACTGCTAAGAAAGCCTTTCCAATTATGTTGTAATTGATTTCAAAAGATACTAGTGTTCCACTGATCTAGTAGATTTCTCTTTCCTTTTTAGTTTCATCATCTTGCACTAGCAATACTCCTAGTGATGTAGATGTAGCTGAAATATACAAGAGTAATGAATTTCCATGAATGGGTGCCATGACAATAGGAGTATCCAGTACTCTTTTAATTCTTTGAAGTTAGTTACACAATGTTCATCCCATTTGAAGGTGACACCTTTATGTAGAAATTTAGTAAAGGGTTGTGCTTTGTCTACAAGTTGTGACATAAATCTCCTGATTGACTAGAGTCTTCCTTATAATATCCTCATTTGACTAATGTTGCATCGGGGAATTATTTCTAGTATAGCTTTAACTTTTTGAGGGTCTACCTCAATTCCTTTTGCTGATACAATAAACCCTAGCAACTTCCCTAATTGAACCCCAAAGGCACATTTCTTTGGATTGAGCCTGAGTTGAAATCACTCCATGCGATCTAATATCTTGCGCAAGTCTTTAATATGAGTAGCCATTTCTTTTGATTTAGCTAAGGTATCATCCACGTAATCCTCCATGTTTTTATTCATCATATCAAGGAATATAGTAGTCATAACTCTTTGGTATGTAGCACTTGCATTCTTTAACCCAAACAACATAAATTTCCTACAAAAATTTCCCCATGCACATGTAAATGCAGTATTCTCTTGATCTTTAGGAGCAATTTTAATCTGGTTATAGCCTAAGAAACCATCCATTAATGTGTACATTTGATATCCCGATGTTAGATCTATGATCATATCAATGTTTGGTAGTGGAAAATCATCTTTATGACATGCTTTGTTTAAGTCTCTAAATTCTATAAAGATCTGGATAGATTTATCTATTTTAGATACTGGTACCACATTAGAAATCCATCCTGCGTAAGCGATGACTCTTATGAATACAGCTTTCAGTAATTTTTCTAGCTTTGCTTTCACCAGTAATGCAACATGAGGATCCATTTTTCTTAGTTTCGGTTTCACGAGTTTAATCCCAGGAGATATAGATAAATGGTGCATTATTAATTTAGGATCAAGTCCAGGAATATCTATGTAAGACCATGCAAAGTTGATCATTTTCTCTTTCAGGAACACTTTGAATTGTATCTTCTCCTTGTCTGACAAAGATTGTGCTAGGTGAACAATATGAGGAACTTCAACTGTGCCCAAGTTAACTAGTTGTGTTGGTTCTATCAAAATGGAAGATCTTTCTTGAAATTGGTCAGGGGGGATATCAAGAATCCCATCCTTTGGCAGCTCTAAGAGGTTTTCACCATTAGATACATCTTTTATTTTTACTATTTTAGAATCTGACACTGCCACAACATGGTTTTCACCATAAGTTCTTTTCTTCTTTTTATTTTTCAATTTGTGACTGAGAAACTTTATATCCTCCTGTGACACGTTCACGCTCATTACATTAGTGGAAGAAGGATAAGGTTCACAAGAATTTAGGTAGCAAGCAAAAGTGTAGTCATTAGGGAAGTTCATGATAGGATTAGGATCTGAATTTGTCCAATCAATTAAGTCAAGGTTTATCAAGGATAATGAATCAGAGTTCAGTAAGGACAACATCACTTCAGCGTCAAAACTATTAATCGACAAGACATGTTATGTTAAGTTTACTTCTATAGCATTTAGATCATCAAGATTTAAACTGTCATTAATAGGGTCATTGTTAGTAATATGTGGACCTAACTCTAGCGACTTAGTGACTTATCTGTTGAGCCTTCTTCTTCTTCTCTCAACAAAATGGAACTCATTTCTTGTAGTCTCATAATATCCTCTAGACCTAGTAAAACACCAGTTTCTTCATCAAGAATTCTAGGCAATGGTATCTCATCTAATTTTGGAATGACAAAAGTGTTAGGGGAAGTGTTAGAACTCTCTCCTCTTTGAAATATTGGTTCCAACTTATGAATCATGTCTCTTCAATGTCCATGGTTGAATCATATAGGACATCCCATTCATAGTCATGTGAGTCTGTTATTTCATCATCTGATCTGTTTAGAAACTCAGCAATAGTTATCTGATGTACCCTATTAGCCACTTGTAGATCAAAGTGGGGTAAATCTAGGGTGTGTTAAATAGTGACTAGTTTCCCCCAATTAGGATGTGAATCCTATTGTCGGGGTGTGTTTTCAGTAGTTGTTTCTATCAATGGCACTTCTAGAGTGTCTTCTGTTGTTTCCTCTACCTCTTTAACAGTAGCTTGTGTTAATAAAGGAACATGAGAGTCTTGTGGTGTCTCAAAGCTAGGTACATATCTTTCTCCTTGATATTTGGGATACTCTGTACCAATATACAATAATCTCTCATAGGTCCATTGTTCTAGTTTTGTTTCTTCTTCTTCATCACTTCCTTCATCAAAGATTGGACCATCTTTTGAAGTAGGGTCTTCAGATTTATTATTGAAACCTAGTCCTATTTTATCTTTGGTATTTCTTAATTCCATGTGTATAGGCTCAACAAGTCCCTTTCCTTTGTCTCCTAAAGGCCCCTACCCTTTATATACCATTTTTTTTAGAAGATCATATCCTTTATCATACTTTTCTGGGGATATTTCCACATGTTTTACCTCATTTTCTTTTGGTTCTCCCTTGCAAAGCCAAGCCAAGACTATTTTTTCTTCTTTGCCATCCTCTTGGGAGTTAGATTCTTTAACCATACTAGTTGCTTTGTGAATTTCTAGCTTTTTAGATGTAGTAGGTGTGAAAGATGGGGAAGGTTTCCCATAAGATCTTGGAGACACTGGAAGATCTATCAATGATGGGGTCATGTCTAGCTTGTATTCCCCCATACTAGTTTCTTCAAGTTTTAAGGTCTTTCCAAAGCTCTTCATAACCATGTCTTTAGTAGTTTCAGGTACAGTTTCTTGTGGAACTTCCTTTCTATGAGGGACCATACTATCTGCTTTAACATTGTTGCAAGTATAACTGGCATCTGCAAGAATTGTTACTTCCACCCCATTATGTGGGAATTTGATACATTGGTGGTAAGTGGATGGTACTGCTTGCACTTCATGGATCCAATGTCTCCCTAACAGTATGTTGTAAGACAAGGGTAGATCTAGAACTTGAAAGATCACATTTCTTTCAACTGGTCCTATT
Organism: Thuja plicata; assembly: GCA_018584345.1. Lineage (NCBI taxonomy): Eukaryota > Viridiplantae > Streptophyta > Pinopsida > Cupressales > Cupressaceae > Thuja > Thuja plicata. The sequence continues at coordinate 543,813 of MU224458.1, read as the reverse complement.
CTGATTGATAGAACAATGAGGCCTTTAGAGGATCGTTCTTCTTCATCGTAAGCTTTGATAGTGATCTTACTTCTTGAATCAATGATTTGTTCTGAGAGACCCAACTTCCTAATTAGATTGAGAGTACAAATTTTCAACCCTACGCCTCCATATATCAATACACATCTAACATGAGATTTATGAATTAGGACTTCAATATGAAGGGGTTGATTATGTGGATGTGTCAATGATTTATCATCTTCTTCTAAAAAAGAGAGGTAATGTGGTACAGAGATATGATTAACCATTTCTTGGCATTTGTCTATATCAATGTCTTTTGGCACATTTTCTGAATGTAGGGATTGTTCAAGAACTTCCCTATGCACTGAGGAGATTTTAAGTAACCCAAAGATGGAAATTTGAGTAGAGGTTTGTTGCAATTGATCCACCAAGTTATAGTTCATTGTTGGAATGGTAACTATTTGTTGTGCTTCTGCTGGTTTGGGAATAGTGACAATAGGTACCTTGGAAGTTGTTGCTGGTTTTGATGAGGAATTGGGTCCTTTGATTGTGACTTGTGCTTGACTTTGTGTCACTACATTTGATTGGGAAGATGTGGCCTTAACACCTTTGATGGTGATCACATTAATTGATTCATTTTTAATGTCTATCATGTTGATCACATTATCATTATTGGAGTAGGCGTAGTTTACTTCATTTCCTTTTCCTTTAGATGCTTCCCCTTTCTCATAATTAGGGAATGGTTTGTTAAATGGCGTATGGTCTTCATTAGTGGTGTACCCTTCCACTTTGATCTTGCCTCCTTCAATAAGGTCTTGATCTTGTCTAATTTGTCTTGAAGTTTGTGCAAATTTGTTTGACAGTAGGTTATTTTTTAGTCTTTCCAATGAGTGAAAAATATAGTATGTAGCCAGAGGATTGAATTTTGTTGCTTGTTTGAATGATTTATCTGGTTAATGAGCTTTCAAACACATCAAGCATTTTTTCATTATTAGGGGTGAACAAAACACATCCTTACACCCTTTTTTCTAAGTAGAGGATGAAAATCCTTGCTCATAGACTTAGGTACACAATTAAATTCTAATCAGAATATGGCCATCACCAAGCACACAATGGGTCCAGTCATGATTCCATATTATCCAACTCCAAACACAAGTGAGGGCACAAAATGATGATTATCTTGGGGCAATTACTTTTTTCCTTGCACAAAGATTATCACCCTTTCAGGGATGAATCAGGTAGTCTGACTACAAAGTTATTGTTTATGATGGGGAAATCTATTCAAAACCATCTCCCATAGAATTGCACAAGGAAAAATTGAGGCATATAGCCCTATGAGCACTCAAATAGGTGTAGTCTCACAAGCAAGATTCAAGCGGCTCCGCTCTCTACATACCCAAGCATGTTCAAGGAATGATGTCAAAATTCCAAGAACAAAATTGATTCCATCTTCCAAGGCTTTGGCCTACAAGGAAAAAAATATTTATAATGAGTTGGAAGGTTTGGCGTAAAACCTGTCCTCACTTGGGTTGTTCCTAAGAGATTTTTCCCTCAACCGGAAGGCCCTCTAATGTTGAATAAACATACAAAGGATTGGCGAGCTTAGGATTTCAATATTTCTAATTCTTTGAAAGAAGAAGAGCATACTCTCCTAGTCCATGTCATTTTCTCCTAGAACACTTCAATCAACTGTTAATTCCCTCAAACCACTTCACTCATAACTCATTCCCCCATATCAAGTTTTTGATTCCCCCACTTGGAAGGAAGAGAAAATCCTCTAGTGAGACTGAAAAGCAAGTTTAAGATTGATTTAAATGTGCCTAAGTTAATGAAAATACCAGTACTTGAAAGAAAAGTTTGTTTGTTCAATTTCTGCAAAGTGAGGTGATTTTCTTGTCCAATTTCTATCCAAATTTAGACAATGAGTCATTCCATTTCCCACAATATTTAGTGCTTTGTGTTGGTCAATTACGTATACAAAGGAAAATTTAAACTGTGAATCTTGTCCAATTAGTCCCACAAAGTTTAAATGATTTGCTTGTCCAATTACTTTTCCAAAAATGAATTAAACAATGAGTTTGTTTGCCTTGTTCGATTACCCCAAATTCCTCTCAATTGTTAAACCAAATTTTGATTTTTGGATTTTCCTTGAAGGAAAAGAGCATACTAATCTTATTTATTTAACAAGTGATTAGAAAATGTGTCTTAGTTTCAATGCCTTAAACAAATAAAATTAAATCAAGCTATTACACCACCTACAAACCATAAGTTAGTAATTTCTCTGCAACTCTTTTAGCAAAAGAGTCTTTGACAAAGATCTGCAAATGAAAGTTAGGTTGTTTAAAAGATAGAAATAGACATTAGCAAAAGATTAGTGGTTAGACTTTTTATTTTGCAAATCCAAAGATGAGATGCAATTTTTTTAACCAAAAATGACACTAGAATCCCTGGATACGATCCTTTTTCCCATATGTTATCAAATAAACCAAAAATGATACAATACATACCAGATGTGAGCCTTTACCAAAAATGATGCAAGATTTCCAGGATGCAAAATCGGATATCCAGGGTGCGATCCAGGATTTTGTGATGCGATCCAATATACAAGATGTGAGCCTTGGTGACCAAAAATGACTCTGTTCCTGAAACCTGGGAAGACAAATTAGTGAAAAAAAAATAGACGGTGAGGTAAAATCTGAGATTCTACCCCACGGTGAGCGCCAGAAATGTGTGTTATTTTGTGGTTGCTGTAGCTACAACACAACACTTTAATAAGTCAATGTAAATAGGAAAAAATAAGGATTAGCAAGAATATCAATCACTAAAATTGACCTATTGCTTCCTATCTAGGAGGAGTGTGAAAAATGCAATAATTACCCTTAGATTATGCATTTATCAGTGACATATACAACCTAGAATGAAAGATTTAAATGAAACTAATCTACATGCTCAAGAAATATGCATTCTAAACTATAAAAATGAAGATTATAACAATGCATGATAATAAAGCTAATAATGCAATATGGGTCTCTAATATTATGAACAGCATAACAATGCTTTCAACAATCCAAAATTAGGGGCCCATTGAGCTTAAAACTCATTCTATTTATAGAAGAAATTAGGAGTGAGAGGAGAGATAAGGCTATTAAATGCATGTGTAAGAGCCTTAATGAGGGATAGAATTTATGAGACATGGTGAGGGTATAAGATTTTGGTTGCTTTTAATAATTAATCAGGATTATATCCCATTAATTAAATTAATTAGGCTAGGGGGTTGGCTTTTTGCAAGTGATGAGGTGTGTTGACGGGGCTTTGTGACTGGTCTCATCAACAGATGATAAGTTGTCACCGAGTATTGAGATACTTGCCAACTTTGCCTGTAAAGGTTTTCTAGGGAATAAATTCTCTGGGCTTTCAAGCACCTAGGTATTAGGTCTCGATGGTGTCAGGAGCTAATTTGGGCAAGTGACAATTTTGTTTTGGGGGATAGCTAGTTTCTTACTCATCTTCTTTGAGGATTTCGATGATAGGTCAAGGTTTCCTGCAAGCACGCATGATTTTACCAAATAAACAGCAAAAGATAGGCCAGAGTTAAGAGTTTGTTACTTCTACTTATGGTCATGCAACATATTTCCAACATCAATAATGCTCTAAATAACTACACTAAATACTGAATGCATACAAAACTAGCATTTCATACATATTCAATAGCAAGGGGAAATAAGATCATTAATCTAAACTAAACATTAGAGTAAAGGACATTAGAAACATACAACACAAAAGATATTGCTAACTCGGAGATCAGAACATCAACAACATCATTGCCAGAAATAGTTCTCCCTTCTTCATTAATAGAGTATTCCAACATCACTAGTGTGTACATCAATGGCTCCAAGGGAGAATCTAACTACTAAGAACTACTGAGCATTGAGCTCCTGCAACTACTGAGAAATGAAATGCCAATAGTGTTGGACTGCAAAATCATTAATTTTTCTAACCCTTGAAATGAGGTCGGACTTCTTAATTATACACATAGTTTTCCCTAAAACTAACCTAATCTAACAACATTAAAATACAATATCCAGTGGTCGGTACTACCTACACCACTTACAATCACCTCGAAAAGAGCAGAGGTCTGACAAGACAAAGGAAGAAGACAAGAAGAGAGGATGGAAGAATTGGCATCGAGAAGAGTGTCAGAGTAAGAATAGAAGAAATCTAATCTTCCCAGAGTTTGAGGCTACATGCCTCATCAATGAAAAATGTGGCTCATTGTCTTTGATGCACCAGGTAGTTAATTTTGGAGTGGTGCCTTGGGAACATCACCTATTAGATCCATCCCTCTATCTGATATGCCCTATCGGGATCACCTACCTGCTGACCCCCTTATTAATTACATGACAATGAGCGGTCGACTCCAAGGAACCTAGACACGAGTCATTGAAAGAATACAAAACTTCAGATCTGGAATTCTGAAGTCCAGGAGCTTATGCTCAAAGAATAAAGAATTTCAAAACTTGCATCCTGTTGGTGAAAATATCTAGAATTCAGAGAACTTTACTATCCTTTGTTATTCTTGAAGGCCTCCAAAATTTGGCCAATGCCATCCTCATCTATATCTTTGACACTGTCCCATTGGTTGTTGATGATTCTTAACTTCTCTTCAATATCTCCAGCCCCATCCTAGAATTCTTTGACTATTTTTATGGAGTCATGAGCCAGGAGCATCATCTCAAATATTCTTGACATTTTTCCTTCGTCGAAGTTTCCAGTAGACTAGTATCGAGAATTTATAAACTCATCAAAATTACTGAGGACATAATCCTCTGGGGCACAAATCCTGGTGTTGAAGGGATAAACTTGTGAAAATCTTCCAAAGAATGCTTTAAATAGGTCCAAAAGATACCAGACCACCATGATCTTATCTTTTACGGTCGTAACCAGTTGTTTTCTTACCTCAATCTTGAGGCCAAGTCTAGAGTGTTGGGCCTAGAGGAATTTGAAGGGTTCTTCCCCCAAAATTTTAGCCTCCGTGGTTGCCTCCTCCCTAAAGTTTATTTCTTCTTCTAATCTGGTCCTCCACTCCTCATATTTCTCTATGTCCCTTTCCCATAGGACGATGACACCGTTTACTTGGCCCAAAAGATTACTGACCAGATAAAGTTCTGGAAGTGTCACCTCCAAGAATTGCCTTATGGCCTTGATCTACTCTATGATCCACCCATCTACAACTTGTGCCTTCTTTTTATAGCCCTAAGAGCATCCATGTCACCCTGCAAAAGTGGTGGTTAGGAGGTGCAGACTTCCAGACGGATCTTGGCCAGTGGCTGTGTAATTTTTGCGAGAAGCCCGAGGAGATTTTCATTTTTCTCTCTTTCCTCCTTTAACTTCTATGCCTATTTATTGTATCGGGCCTAAACTGCCCGGGTTGCCTCCCTTAGCAGGTCCAACTCACCCTGCTTATCTCTCCTCCCTAGAGGCACTTCTGTGACTGCATAGTCTTCAGCCCTTATTGTTGCCACATCAATATTTGGGGGAGGGGTTGCAACTATTGCAACTATATTTCCTCTCGAACCAGTCTGAAGGGTATGGACGGTCTGAGCCTTCTTGGGCTTTTTAGCCTCTGCATTCTGGGTCATCATCTTGGCCAAGGAGAGGGGAACACTTACTACCACTCGGGCTTATCTTTTCTTGGATTCTACCAACCATTGTGGTGGCTAGGGAAGCCTTTCTACCAAGGCATGAGCATCAGGGCCTTCTTCAGAGTCTAGTGGTGTATCTATGGTATCTACGGTCGCATCAGACTCTTTTTCCTTTTCTTGTTCCCTAGGGTTTTTAGTTTCTTCTTCCCTACTAGCGTTCTCTTCTATGGTATCGGGACCCCATCTCCACCAACACCAGCATCATCTATATCATCGGGGTTCTCCCCATCCTTTTTAGCATCTGTTGAATCAATATTTGTATCTTTAGGGTTCTTCCCCTCATCCTTCTATTGTTGTTCATCTTCGGTGTCATTCACTGGGACATCCTTCTCCATGGGCACATATTTCGGAGGAGGTGGAGGTGTCTGACAAGTAGTTGACTATTGGGTCACTGATACCGCCTCACTGAATGTCATACCCTGAGGCACTTGATCACCTAGAGTAACTAAAGGCGTTTGGCACGTGACAGTTGGGGGTACAGTTGATCCTGTAGGTCAAGTTTCCCTAGTTGTCAATTGTTCATCGTTTATTTGCCTTAGATTTGTCTTGGTCCCTTGGACTGGTGTTTCCTCAACGTCTTGTGGATCCTTTTGTGTTTCTTCTTATTCTTACTCTTTTTCTAGTTCCTAGACCTCTTGTTTTGAGACCACCTCCTTTTCTGGAATTTCCCCTTCATCGGGGATTATCTCTACTTCTTGTGTGGCTATTTCCTCCACTACCTTCCCTATCTCCCCTTGTAGATTTATGAGCTCATTGGTCCCAAAGATGTCATCAAAATCATCATGCAGAGGGGAGATCTCCAGGAGATTCTCTGGTTTGGGTGAGTCTGAAATAACTTCCACCGGGGGAATATTGGGGATGTCGGGGCCCGTGTATCTTCTTGGGGGATTTTCCACCCTTTTCTTCTTTCTTCTTAATTGTAATGGAGCCCGGACATCCAAAATATCTATAGAATGTGCCTCAGCCTCTGTCTACTGGCTCATGAGTGCCTCTAGTGAAGGGGATCATGTTGGGCAGGCAGATCCTACCGGAGTGATTGGAAGACCGCGAGTGAGCTGGGCACTTAGCTTTTGACTCGTCTATCTAGATGCCTCCAGCTAATCATGAATTTTCTCCTAAATGGGGAGTGGACCTTGGGGAGTAACTTGGGGCAAGGTGTCTTTCTTTTCCTACCCCTTGTCTTTACTTAGTCTTGTGGCTCCGGAGGTTGAAGTAGACCCCCGCAATATTGGACCCTTACGGATGCTCATCTTGCATACTTGCTCAAAATATTATGGTTGTTCTTGATGATGTTGTGACTCACAACTTCAAAATATTTGTGGTTTTTATCGATGATGTTGTGACTTACATCTTCAATTGTCAAATTCTCCAGGATGTCCCAATCCACTAGAGGGAGATCCAACTTGTTGATCCCCTAGTCTTTTTATGTTGGGTCCTCTAGAGGCCCATCGTCTAAAAAATCTTTTGGAAAGTACCGAAGGCCGAGGGCCTTCATCAAACCTTTGGAGATCCATGAATACTGTCGGGCCCAGAGATCAAAACTATCCTGACAGTCCACCCATAAATCTTCAATGTGAACTTTATGTGGTATGGATGCCTGGGGCAACACCTCTCTTATCTTATCAACAAGATCAAAATTATTCCTGGTAAGGTGGAATTCTTCCAGTCCCAGACTCTTTAGTTCATTATCAGCTTCCTTAGCCACTGCGAGACTGCAAGCATAGTTCCCGCAAGTGATTGGGAACAGAATGGATGTAACCTTCTTCAAGGCAAAGAATGCGTGGAGTTCCACAATTTGCCTGCAAAACTCCAAAAGAATAATCCTATCCTCGCAATGCCTAGGGAGTAGGTAGGGCTTCTCGGAGAACCCAGTTACCCAAATATAAGAATGTTATTGGAATTGAATGAAATAATTTTTGTATGTGCTTACCAAGGTCATCGGCTCCTGTGACAACTGGTACCCAGAATCCTAAGTAAGTGTCAAAATATTATGGTAAATGAACGTGTCATTTACCCTACAAAAATGGGAGAAAGAGGCTTCCCACTTGATCCAGGGATAATGTTCCCATGGGAGAAGTTGTCTGAGCCCATTCCCAAGAATGCCTACTATCTACAAACCTCGAAGAGTGGGTCTCTATTGGGCCAGTGCCCATAACACATAGGAGGTCATGTAGAACTTTGAGTTCTGGAGGATATTCTTTAGCTAGAAGTCTACATGATTGGCGATGATGGTCGCCCATTCGAAGGTTTGATTGTAGGTTGTGATGCAGTAAAGGAAATAATACATCCATGCTAAAAAGTCCCTAGCATGGGGCTCTTTGAAGAGCCTGCAAAAAAAGGTGATTCCCGCCTGTATGCATTCTTTAAATTCTCTGCGAGGAATATTCATCTTCATCTTCTTATAATCCCTTCTTGGAGACTTTAGCTAGTGAGTATTGAGATGTTTCCGGGTGAGAGTGGGAATTTCTTCAAACTCTTTTAGTGACACAGACCGGGAGATAACAATGGATCCCTTAACCTTGGAGATTCCTATCCCCAAAGCAAAAGTGGTGGCATCCAGAGTAACAATCATCGTCAAGTAGTTCAATGATAGAGAATCAACAAGAAAAACAACCTGGGTGGGAGCGTTGTAGTGCCCCACCAATTAAAGGATTAGTTCTGGTGCTTGCACTGAGCAGGGGAAACATGCAGCTTTGATGATGCTAGAGGCAGATAGATTCTTTTCCATATCATCTCTGGCAAACCTTTGTTGGTACATCATTTGGACAAGGCCCTGCAATTCAGCCCATAGTCTCAGCTCTATATCTGTGATCTCCTGTAGCTTGGAGTCCACTTTGGACCCCACAAGAACACCCTCCCTCAAGTATTTGGAGGTTAATGGGAGCTTGGCCATCATTTTCTCTGCCTTTATCTTTGTGGCTGCCCGAGTGGAGGTAGTTGGAAGCTCTGGACTTCCAAGAGGAGTTGTTACTTCAGACATTTTGTTGGATAACCTGCAAGACCAGAGAAACGTCAATGCATATGATAAAATATAAAATGATTTTATGGACTCCGGGGAGTTCACTGCCATTTTGTACCCATTCATAAATGTAGTGTGTATCAAAATCCTATAATATAACAGTTAATAACGATTGGATTCTGATCGACACCTGGAGGTTCCAGGGCATTAGTTTAGGTAACAAAAATAGGATGAAGGCTCAAGGACTTCTCAGCACCTAGAGCCGAAGAAACTAGTCATTATCTATGTGACCGAGCAGCGAGCCATACTTAGCTGACATGGTTTTTCATGTGGTCACATGACAGACAGTGTAATGGACCTTAATGGTGATAGGTGGGTTGACATGAGTGAAATAAATGCTAGATGGGATGTTTTTGAATGCTCACTCATGGGGAAATTAATCCCGCCATTAATGATGAGGCGATAGTGGAGAGAGAAAACCACCATGACTCAAATATGTGAGGTATCGAGTTTGAGCCAGGCAAACACCATGATGGCGACCTCAAAACTTGGATTATGACTTGCAGAGCGTGATGAGCTCACCATAGGAGGGGTTACCAGGACAATGTACAGACCAAAATATACAGGATAAGCTAGAAATGATGCAATTTATGAGAACTACTCTACCCTAATGACTACCTACAATTTATAGCAAGTCCAAGACCTTTACACAGGAACTTGCAATAATGTACAGTATTTACCCTATTGTACATCATTTATAGAGGAGAATAGAATGCGAGGAAGGTGGAAAACCTTCCTGTGGAGCCATCCCACCAATGAGAGGCAACAATAGACCAGAAAGCAAAGCAAAATAAAAGCAAGGACAAAACCGAAGGAGAAAACCAAGCACAAGCAAAATAAAACAAAACTAGAAAGAGGAGAGTCAAAGGACCTACCTTAAAACTAGGAAATGTGGGAGGAGGAGCACGGGAGGTTCTCTGCAAACCAGGAAGCTTTCACAGACCATGAACACCCACAATCTTGCAAGGAAGCTGAGAAACATGCACAAACTCATATATCAACTCAACTGCAAGGCACTATTAAACTTCCAAAGAAATTCGCACTTAACTCGCAATTTTTCTCTCAATCACTCTGGGTAATCTTGTTTGTGGTAAATGTGAAAGTGGTAGTAAAACATTATTTATACCGCTAGGGTAAAAACATGTCCCGCTCCTTCCTTTTGCAAAACTTGTGAAAGGCAAAACCTCTAGACTCCGAGCCCGAGGATCCCATATAACCGCACCCTCTAACAAAAGAGGAAGTGATGACAAAGAATCCCGAAGTCTAGAAATCTGGCCAACATAGAAGACAAAAAAACTTTGGTATCGGGTCTCAGAAGAAGGAAAACCAAAAAGAAAATAAAATGACCCATGTGGGAGCAAAGGCCGGAGGAAGAGAAAAAGGAAAAAGAAACAAGGCAAAAGAGAAAAAGCAGGACCGAACATTTTGCCTGCAAAATGTAGGGATGGGTATGCAGGGCATAAAAAATGGTGACTCACTAGGATGAATGCCTTATCACATTTGAGAACTACAGAACCTCTGGTTAGCAAAACTAGAATTCAACTTAACCTGGATCCTTCTGCTTGCTAGGCGTGAGGTGTCTGAGAAAATCTGATTTATCAATGATTCAATCTTTTGGTCCTTCATCAGTCGTGTAGTGTGTGCTTTGAAAGAAAATCAAGTCGATGATTTCTGGGAGAAGTAGAGAGGACGCATTGAATACATCACACCAAAGTCCTCACATCTTGCACGATCCCCCAGGTCCCATAATTCTCTATTCTTCAGTTCTTTTCTTTTCTTTTCCTTTGAAGATGGGAAGGTGGTACTCCTTTCACCGTGAACTTTGAGCTTAGCTAATTTTTATAGTGGTACATCTTTCACCTTGCCATCCATTTTAAATTGATGAATAGGAGAGACATTCTGGACATGGGATATTTTATGATTTTCAGACTTGGATAATAACTAGTGCAACTGATCTTCCCTCAAGGAACATGTGATTACTTGCTTCTTGGATTTTCTATTAACTGGTGTCAAGACTATCAAGATATGAATCTGATAAAGATTACCCATAACCTTTTACCATACACACAAAATAACTCTAGAGTGCGGAAAAACTCCACCATGCTAACAATAGATTCTGGACTACCTGAAATGCATAATGTACCATTCCAACGACTAGATGTCATGCGAAGCATACCTATCTACAAGAAGAGGGCAACACACTAGGAACTCGAAAAAAAAACACAAAGAAAAAAGAAAACAAAAATAAAAGTGAAAAGGAAAGCGGGCGGACCTGGAGGGCTGCCGACCCTATTTACAAGGACAAGGCCCTCCCAAGAAGCACCAGAATGATATTTACAAGAAGGAACTTTACGTATAATACAACTAAGGGTAAACTTACCACCTGCCTTATTTGAAGTATTGCTTGAGAAACTATCCATTGATAGGCAATGGGATGGCTTCTCCAGTCATAGTACTGAGGTGATAAGTATTTTCCCCGTAGATCTCAGATATCAGATATGGTCCGAGCCGGAGCCTTTGAAACTTGGTGTGCTTTCATTTCTTCTCCCAGACCTTGTCCCACAGAAGGACCAGGTCTGAAATCTGAAAGGCCTTATATTGGGCTCTCCGGTCAAACCATCACTTAACGACTGCTTGATGATGCATGAAGTGTTCTAGTGTCGCGTCTCTTTGTTCCTCTATTCTCACTAGGTTCAGGAGCCAAACTTCCATAATATTGTCCCGATTGTTTAATTCCTGCATAAACTATAAAATTGGGATTTGTAAGTTGATAGGGAACACTGGATTCTGGCCATAAACCAGATGAAATGGGGAAGTCCCCAAGGCTACCTTTATTCTAATACAATCTTCCCAGAGGGTGAATCTAAGCTTTTGGTGCCAGTCCCAGGGATTTTGTTCTAACAGATGTTTGATCACCTCTAGCATATTTTTATTAGTGGATTCAGCCACACCATTCCCATGGGGGTAGTAGTTGCTAGAGAAATTCAAGGTGATCTTCCTCTCATAGGTCCATTCAAGTAACTGTGCCGAACACACGCTGGCCCATTGTCACACACTATAGTGAAAGGCATTCCAAATTGGCTAACTATGTTTTCTTCCAGGAATTTAAGAACTACATTTGTCATGTTGTTCTTACATGGAATCACTTCAGACCATCGAGTATAGTAATCAGTAGTAGTTAAAATATATCAGTGATTGGCGAAATATTTGGCGTTGATTTTCCCAATAAAAGCCAATTCCCATTGGGTGAAGGGTATAACTTCAAAGACCGACTGCAAAGGCATGGTCGGGTTTCACTCATGATGGGCTATGGTTTGGCAAGTGTGGCACTTCCTCACATGAGTGTAGACATCTTTAAAGATGAAGGGCCAATAATATCTAGCCTAGAGGATCTTGTGGGTAGTGGCATCATCTGAGTCATGCCTGGTTCCAAATTTCCCATGGACTTCCTCAATCATTTTAGCAGCTCGGTCCCTGTTTATGCACCGGAGGTAAATCTCCTCATAGTTCCTATGAAAAAGTGTTCCATTTTTTATCATGAAATGCGCACTTTTTAGTTGTAGCACATGACATTTGTATGGGGGAATCCCCTTCGGGCATTTGTTATTGAGTAGTAGGTACACCAGATCAGTATACCATGGGTCTTGAGTGACGGACTCCACTATGTAAGTTTGGCATTCAATGCTTGGAGTTCCTTTCACCATTGCTCTGGATAGTCCCTGGCCTCGGACTATCTTCATTGGTTGCATTTTTAGATCATACTCTTGGAGGATGGCCATCTGTTTCCCCTGGTATTCACCCAGTTCACTCTGCAATAGTAAAGATTTAACAGCCTGGTCGGGAATGATAGCATGTACTTTGCTCCAGAGAATATATTGTCAGAATTTCTTCATGGTCTGGACTAGAGAAAAAGCCTACTTTTCCAAAGATGAGTATCAAACTTCAGCATTTTTTAAGGGGGAGCTCATAAAACCAATGGGTTTTTCTTCCCCTTCAACCTTTTGGGTTAGGACTACTGCTGCAAAATGCGGTGAAGCAAAGGAGTATATGTGGAATGGGAGGGAATAGTCCAGACTTGCCAGGATAGGTGCCTTTGCTATGGTTTGCATGATCTGGAAAAATGCTCACTTCACTTTGGGGATCCAGTCAATATTTGTGTCCTTGATCATGTCATTGAGTGGTTTTACTATCTTAGCGAATCCAGTGATGAACCGTCGAACAAAATTTATCTTTCAAAGAAAGATCTCATTTGTTTCTTACTGTTGGGCATTTGTAAATTCAGTAGTGCTTCAACTCTCTCAGGGCCAATGGATATCCCCTTCTCAGAGATGATATGCCTGAGAAGCTTCCCTTTGGTGACCCCGAATATGCATTTCTTAGCGTTGAGGGAAATCTCATACCAGCGACATCTCTCACAAATTTGGGAAAGGTGGGCGGAGTGGTCACGCGTGTCCTAGGAAAAGACTGTTAAATCATCCATGTAGATGATTATGCATTTGTTTACTAGGCCCTCGAACACAATGTCCATAGCCTTTTGAAATGTGGCCCCCATGTTGATGAGGCTAGAGATCATTCTCCGGTATGCAAACATTCCCCACTTGGTGGTGAACATTTTTTTATCCCTATCTTCATACTTAGCCATGACCTAGTTATACCTGGAATACCCATCCAAGAAGGACATCATTTGAAAATCGTTAACAATTTTTAGCACCTCATCCAACGAGGGGAGAGAATGATTGTCCTTCTTAAATTCCTTGTTTAAATTGAAAAAATCCACACAAAGGTAGATATCACTATTTTTATTTCGCACGGGGATGATGTTGGCAACCCAAGTTGTGTGTCGGATAGGAAAGATAACCTTGGCTAATAGCAGTTTCTAAACCTCCTAATGAATTAGAGGTTAAATCAATGGGTTTACCGGCCTCTGCTTTTGCCAAAAGGGCTTAGCATCTGGTTTCAGTGGGATAGTATGAGTCATGATGGATGTGTCATAGGTTTTTAGATCCTCATACCCCCACTAAATCATGTTAATGTACTCTCAAAGAATCATGAGAATCTTCTCTTTCTCCGCTGGGGAGCAGGAGGTGCCAATATGCATAAATTTTTCCTCATCGGCCTGGCCGATGTTAACTTTTTATAATTTTCCTTCGTCAGAGGAGGATGATATCTTCTCTTGACCCCGGGGGTCTAAATCAAAGATGCATTCAAGAGAAACCATCCCCTTTGGGATGGTGTTGGTGGGTAGGTCGGTGATTCTATCATCTTCTTCACCCTGTCTGGTATCGTCATGATCTCTTTCTTCCACTATCTGATCCTCAAAGACTTTAACATTAGCCATGAAGGCCAAAATGTGTTGTTCATCCTCAAAAACCTGAAAGTGAGTCATATTTTTTTGGATGGACGGTGTGGGGACCGTCTCAATAGAAAACTTTTGGATCTGGCAGCCAGCCATTAGCTCAAGGGTGCTGGCAGACACGGAAAGGGAATCTGCAACATAGTTACATTTCTAGGGGATAAGTTCAATGCCAAAATAATCAAAGTCTTTGATTAGGCTCCATGCTCGGTTGTGATATACAGCCAGCCTTTTGTCATGACAAGTGTATTGGCTTCAGACCTATTTTATGATCAACTCTGAATCACCCATCACCCAGAGGCGAGTGATCCCTTTTCTTAATGCGAGTATGAGTCCAAGGACTAGGGCCTTGTACTCCATGATGTTATTCATGTAGTTAAACTACATCCTGTAAGATGCGAGGAAGGATTTCCCCTATGGGTTGATTAGTTCCACTCTAGCCCCGCAGCCTTGTTTAGACCGAGATCCATCAAACTTCAGGGTCCATAGGTCATTGTTTGTTTTCTGGGGCTAGGAAGGCGAAGTGGTATTTGGATTGATTTTGGGAAGGTTGGGAGGTGATTCCTCACACTCTGATGGTGCATGGGTGATTTTTTTCTTTGTAGAAACTTTTGGTTGGGATTCCTAGATAAGCAACACCTTAAGTGTCCCGTTGGAGTGATTACTAGATCCAGGGAAATCGGCTTTATGTTCTTTCTCCTAGAGGGTGTTGATGTGGAAGGTAAAAGTGGTGATGCAAGGCTCACATTCAAGTTTAGAATTCTTTTGGTAGTGTACCTGGCACCAAGTGTCAGACAAGAGTGTGGTGAGAGTTGTCATGTTACCTTGTGAGTTTACCTCACCCCTCAGTTTCTCATTCAGGTCCTAAATTATCTGAACAACTATGGGATTTTCCCCGAGAGTGAAATCAAATGTTAAGATCTCTAGGGGTCGGTACACCCCGGGGGAATATTCAGAGAAAAAGACTTCATTTACCCTCCCAACTTTGGTGAGGGCCTAATTCATTATGGGTTCACTATCCACCTGGATTTGGTTTGACTGCCCCTTCTAGGGGAGCCACAAGTGGGAGAAGTCTGTGGAGAAATACCCATTAAGGGCCTTAGACCAATTCCAACTTAACAATATCTCATAAGTTTTGGGGATGTCCACCACTTGGATGTCTATTATGCTTGCTATCTAGGGGTCTTAGATGAGCTGAATTTGGACATTTTTTAGCTCACCTACCATTTTTACAGTAGTTTTTTTACAATTAGACTAATGCACCTTTGGATGGAGTTGGAGTGAGTCTAAGCTTCTGACATATAGATAAGGGCATGATGTTTCCTGAAGCACCAAAATCTACTAGGAAGTTGTATAGGTACTTCCCTTGTATGTTCAAGCCTAATAGGAAGGGAGGATCCTCTGTGTTTCCCTGAAAGACAAACTGCATTGCCATCAGCAAAGGTGATAGTCTTTGGTGGACAACTGACAGCTTCCAGGTTTCCCAAGAGCTTTAGAAGGGACTTACTCTACTTGGGATAGTTCAACAAAACCTCCATCAACGTCATGGAGGTGGTGGTTCCCTCTAACACCTTAGTGATGTCAAACCTTCCCCCTAGGTAAAGTTGGCTTCCCTCGGTCGGATCCCTAGCTTGGTTAGAGCTAGGTCCTTTCGGTGGGAATGAGTGATAAGTTGTGTTATCCTAGGGAGAGGTATCTTTGGGAGGTGTTGGTGTGTAAACTAGCCCTTTGCCAACCTAACTTCAGGTATTGTAGGAAGTCCACGGGTTGGTGAAGGCATTGACCTCAAAGGCTGGGATAGAATCATCAAAGAACCCCTAAAATTCATGCTCTTCTTCATCCTCTTCCTTTGTCTTGAAGAAGATAGTCTCACACGTAAAGGAACTATGATTAGGCTCTTGTGTGGATGATTCCAGGGGAGTAGGATCGACAGGTTGTTTTCTATCCGACTGGGAGGTCATGATGATCTTCTTCAGTGTGGCACAGTTCACCTTAGAATGAGAGCCAGTGTTATGCAATCTACACCAATTGGTTAGAGGGTGGAATTCTGCAAGCTGTGTAGAATGACTAGGTCCAACAGCACCCTGAGTGGTGTTTTGGTTCAGAGGAGGTCCTCCGATATTGGCATTGTTGTTCCATTGTTATTTATTGGGATGAGGCTCGTTGTAGTTTCTACCTCCAGGGTTGGTATTTTGTTGTCCAGAGAAAACATTCCCTCTCTAGGAATTAGAGTTGTGAGGTGTGGAAGGCCCCACCCTTACCTGTCCCGTGTCCATAGTTAGGGAGGACACCAATCTATGGAGGGATTCAACCTCAGCGAAAAGCTTGGTATTTGCGTCACAGTGTGACGATTACTGTGGTTAATTTTCAGGGAAGCCGGCAGCAGCTCCCGAAGTCAAGGACTGCAATCCTCCAATTGTGGATGACTAGAAGAAAGGTACTCATTGTTTCAAAGGTTGTTGCATCTGCTATGGCTGGTTCCAGGGAATGAATTCCAAACCCGGTATTGTCTGGGCTTGCGATGGATAAATGTACTAGGCCTGATGGTCTATCGGTAGTGGTGGGCCCATGGAAATCATTGGGGCGCCCATTTCCAGATTGGGGTTGTATCCCCTGGCATAAGAGGTTCTGCTAGGTATCATGTTGAATGGTAAGCTCTATCCAATCCCACTAGGATCTTTTCTCAAACCGCGGGACAACTCCAGGGCTAGGTTGTAAACCTTTGCTAGAGTATCCCGGTCATTGGCGGTGGTGGTTCTCTAAAGGAGAGTGGAAACAATGGGGTCCAGAGTATTCAAGTATGTCTGGATGGTCACATCAATGGATGGGATGAAGGGGCCCATGCACCACTTCAAGGCACGTTGGCACCGATGGTTGAATGTGGTGAGGGGTTCATTTGGTTCCTTCCTGATGGAGATAAATTCACTGTGGGACCATGTTGGGTTCACATGAATGCAGAAGGCCATCAGGAATGTGTCTTCCATATCTTTCCAGTTGTTGATGAAGTTGGCCGGCAAGTTGAGGTACTAGTTTAGCTCATTCTATCTTAAGGACAACAGGAACATCTGGGTCAAAAACATCCTAATGTTGTACCCAATGTCAGTTCATGGCATCCTTATAGGCCTAGAGATTTTCTTTTGTAGTTCATGTGCCTAGCTGCTCATATCTGGGACAAATCTTCTTCGGCTGTAGAGGAAGATCATTAGTGGTGCCAAGGAACTACCTGCCCCATTGGGGACACGGTGTTACCAAAATAGTTTTCTATCAGAGTTGCTAGATTTTGGCTAGGTTGAAATTTAGTCCCTGAGGTTATCTGAGGAGCTTAGGTATTCTAAGGTGTAGTGAATCCCCAAACAAGGTTGGCAAGATTCTTATTCTTTAGGGTCCTTTTCCTTCGAGCGGGAGGCTTGAGTTCGACAAACTTTCAGGGATTCAGGGATGATCAAAGGATTATTTCAAAATGCAAGGGCAAAAAAGACCCTATCCTTCTAAAAGCTTGATTCCTAAAAATATGGCTTGGGGAACCCTTGGGTGGTGTAAAGTTGAAATCTTCCAAAGGGAACAAGCTCATGCCCTCCTTCTAGCACCAGTTTCTGTTGACAGGAATTTGTGACTGGTCTCATCAATAGATGATAAGTTGTCACCGGGTACCAGGATACCGGCCAACTTTGCCTGTAAAGGTTGTCTGGGGAATAAATTCTCTGGGCCTTCAAGAACTTGAGTGTCAGGTCTTGATGGTGCGGAGAGCTAAGTTGGGCAAGTGACTATTTTGTTTGGGGGGATAGCTTGTTTTTTACTCATCTTCTTCGAGGATTTCGGTGATAGGTCAGGGTTTCTTGCAAGCACACATGAGTTTACCAATAAAACAAAAAAATATAGGCCAGAGTTAAGAGTTTGTTACTTCTACTTATGGTCATGCAACATATTTCCAACATCAACAATGCTCTAATGAACTACACTAAATATTGAATGCATACAGAACCAGCAGTTCATACATATTCAATAGCAAGGGGAAATGAGATCATTAATCTAAACTAAACATTAGAGAAAAGGACATTAGAAACATACAACATGAAAGATATTGCTAACTCAGAGATCAGAACATCAACAACATCATTGCCAGAAACATTTCTTCCTTCTTCATTAACAGAGTGTTCTAGCATCACTGGTATGTACATCAATGGCTCCAAGGGGGCATCTAACTACTAAGAACTACTGAGCATTGAGCTCTTGCAACTATTGAGAAATAAAATGCTAATAATATTGGACTACAAAATCATCAATTTCACCGACGCTTGAAATGAGGTCGAACTTCTTATTTATACACATAGTTTGCCCTAAAACTAACCTAATCTAATAACATTAGAATACAATATCTAGTGGCTGGTTCTACCTGCACCACTTACAATCACCTCAAAAAGAGCATAGGTCTGACAAGATAGAGGAAGAAGACAATAAGAGAGGATGGAAGAATTGACATCGAGAAGAGTGCCAGAGTAAGAATAGAATAAATTTGATTTTCCTAGAGTTTGAGGCTACATGCCTCATCAATGCAAAATGTGGCTCACTATCTTTGATGCACCAAGTAGTTAATGTTGGAGTGGCACCTTGGGAACATCACTTGTCAGAGTCATCCCTCTATCTTATATGCCCTCTAAGGATCACCTACCTGCTAACCCCCTTACTAACTGCATGACAATGACCAGTCGGCTCCAGGGAACCTGGACATGGGTCATTGAAAGAATACAAAACTTCAGATCCGAAAGTCCAGAGTTTGGGAGCTTACACTCAAAGAATAAAGAATTTCAAACTTGCACCCTATTGGTGAAAATCTCTAGAATCCAAAGAACTTTACTGTCCTTTATTATTCTTGAAGGCCTCCAAAACTTGGCTAATGTCATCCTCATCTATATCTTTGACACTATCCTACTGGTCTCTGATGATTCTAAACTTCTCTTCAATATCTCTAGCCCTGTCCAGGAATTCTTCTACTATTTTTATGGAGTCATGAGCCCGAAGCATCATCTTAGATATTCTTGACATTTTTCCTTCATCGAAGTCTTTGGTAGACTGGTACCAAGACTCCATCAACTCATCGAATTTACTGAGGACATAATCCTCTGGGGCACAAGTCCCAGTGTTGAAGGGATTAACTTGTGAAACCCTTCCAATGAATTCTTTATACAGGTCCAAAGGATACTCGACCATCGTGATCTTATCTTTTAGGGTCATAACCAGTTGCTTGCTTACCTCAATCTTGAGGCCAAGTCTAGAGTGTTGGGCCTGGACAAATTTGAAGGGTTCTTCCCCCAAAATTTTAGCCTCTGTGGTGGCCTACTCCCAGAAGTTTGTTACTTCTTCTAATTTGGTCCTCCACTCCTCATATTTCTCTATGTCCCTTTCCCATAGGACAAAGGCACCATTTACCTAGCCCAAAAGATTACTGACCAAATAAAGGTCTGAGAGTGTCACCTCCAAGAATTTCCTTATGGCCTTGATCTACTCTGTGATCCACCCATCTATAGCCTGTGCCTTCTTTTTCATGGCCCTAAGAGCATCCATGTCACCCTGCGGAAAAGGTGGTCTAGAGGTGGAGGCTTCGAAACGGATCTTAGCCAGTGGCTATGTAAGTTTTGTGAGAAGCCTGAGGAGATTTCATTTTTCTCTCTTTCCTCCTTTAACTTTTGCGCCAATTTATCATATCGAGCCTCAATTGCCCAGGTTGCCTCCCTTAACAGGTCCAACTCACCTTGTTTATCTCTCCTCCCCAGAGGTACTTCTATGACTACATAGTCTTCGGCCCTTGTTTTTTCCCTATCTATATCTTGGGGAGGTGTTGCAACTATTGCAACTATATTTCCTCCTAAATGAGTTCAGAGGGTATGGACGGTCTGGGTCTTCTTGGGCTTTTTAGCCTCTGCATTCTGGACCATCATCTCAGCCAAGGAGAGTGGAACACCTGCTGCTGTCGGGGATTTTCTTTTTTTAGATTCTACCATCCATTGTGGTGGCTAGGGTGGTCTTTCTTCTAAGGCATGAGCATCAGGGCCTTCTTCGGAGTCTGATGGTGTATCTTTGGTATTTACAATCGCATCAGACTCTTTTTTCTTTTCCTATTCCCTGGGGTTTTTGGTGTCTTCTGCCCTAGTGGCATTCTCTTCTATGGTGTTAGGAACCCATCTCTGCTAATACCAGCATCATCTATATCACCAAGGTTCTCCCTATCCTTTTCAACATCTTTTGAATCAATATTTGTATCTTTGGGGTTCTTCCCCTCATCCTGTTGTTGATGTTCATCTTCGCCATCATTCGTAGGGACATCCTTCTCCATAGGCACATCTTTCAGAGGAGGTGAAGGTGTCTGACAAGTATTTGACTATTGGGTCACTAATACCACCTCGCCAAATCTTGTATCCTGGGGCACTTGATCACTCAGAGTAACTGAAGGCATTTGGAGCGTGACAGTTGGGGGTACGGTTGATCCCATAGGTCTGTTTCCCCAGTTGTCAATTGTTCATCATTTTTTTGCCTTAGATTTGTCTTGGTCCCTTGGACTGGTGTTTCCTCCATGTCTTGTGGATCCTTTTGTGTTTCTTCTTGTTCAAACTCTTTTTCTAGTTCCCAAACCTATTGTTCCGGGACCACCTCCTTTTCTGGAATTTCCCCTTCATCAGGGATTATCTCTCCTTCTTAGGCGGCTATTTCTTTTGTCGCCTTCCCTATCTCCCCTTGTACATTCATGAGATCATCGGTCCCAAAGATGTCATCAAAATTGTCATGTAGAGGGGAGGTCTCTGGGAGATTTTCTAGTTCAAGGGAGTTTGAAATAACTTCCACCGGGGGAACATTGGGCATGTTGGGGCCTGTGTCTGTGCTTGGGGGATTGTCCACCCTTTGTTTCTTTCTTCTTAATTTTAATGGAGCCCCGACATCCAGAATATCTGCAGGATATGCCTCGGCCTCTATCTACCTTCTCATGATTATTTCTAGAGAAGGGGATCTTATTGGGTGGGTAAATCTCATTGGAGTGATTAGAAGACCGCAGGTGAGCTGGGCTCTTAGCTTTTGACTCATCTGTCTGGACGCCTCCAGCTGATCATAAATTTGCTCCAAAATGGGGAGTGGACCTTGGGGAGTAACTTGGGGTGGGGTTTCTTTATTTACCTTCCTCTTGTCTTTACTTGGTCCCATGGCTCTGGAGGTCAAAGTAGACCCCCGCAAGATTGGACCCTTATGGGTGCTCCTCTTGCATACTTGCTCAAAATATTTGTCATTGTTCTCGATGATGCTGCGACTCACATCTTCAATTGTCAAATACTTTGAGGTGTCCCATTCCACTGGAGGGAGATCCAACTTATCGATCCCCTGGTCTTTGTATGTTGGGTCCTCTAGAGGCCCATCGTCTAAAAAATCTTTCAGAAAGTACTAAGGCCGAGGGCCTTCATCAAACCTTTGGACATCCACGAATACTACCGGGCCTAGAGATCAAAACTATCTTGACATTCCACCCAGAAATCTTCAATGTAAAATTTATACATTGTGGATGCCTTGGGCAGTGCCTCTCTTATCTTATCAACCGGATCAAAATTATTCCTGGTAAGGTCAACTTTTGACAGTCCTAGACTCTTTAGTTCATTATTGGCTTCCTTAGCCATCGTGAGACTGCAATAATAGTTCCCACAAGTGAATGGAAATGGAATGGACGTAACCTTCTTTAAGGCAAATAATGCATGGATTTCCAATATTTTCCTGCAGAACTCCAAAAGAATAATCCTATCCCCGCAATGCCTGGGGAGTAGGTAGGGCTTCCCAAAGAACCCAGTTACCCGAATATAAGAATGTTGTTGGAATTAAATGAAATAATAACCATATGTGCTTACCAAGGTCATCGCCTCCTACGACAACCAGTACCTGGAATCCTGAGTAAGTGTCAAAATATTATGGTAAATGAATGTGTCATTTACCCTGCAAAAATGGGGGAAAGAGGCTTCCCACTGGATCCAAGGATAATGTTCCCATGGGACAAGCTAGCCGTGCTCGTTCCTAAGAATTCCCACTATCTACAAACCCTAAAGAGAGGGTCTCTATTGGGCCAATTCGCATAACACATAGGAGGTCATGTAGAACTTTGAATTATGGAGGACATTCTTTAGCTGGAAGTCTACATGATTAGCGATGATGGTCGCCTAGTCGAAGGTCTGACTATAGGTGGTGATGCAGTAAAGGAAATAATACATCCATACTGAAAATTCCCTTGCATGGGGCTCTCTGAAGAGCCTGCACAAAAATATGACTCTTGCCTATATACATTCTTTAAAGTCTCTACGGGGAATATTTAGCTTCATCTTCTTATAGTCTCTTCTTGGGGACTTTAGCTAGTGAGTATTGAGATGTTCCCCAGCGAGAGTGGGAATTTCTTTGAACTCTTTCAGTGACATAGACCAGGAGATAACAATGGATCCCTTGAACTGGGGGATTCCCAGCCCTAAAGCAAAATTGGCGGCATCTAGTGTAACAATGGCCGCCATGTAGCTCAGTGGTAGAGAATCAGAAAGAAAAAAACCTGGGTGGAAGCGTTGTAGTGCCCCACCAATTGAAGGATCAGTTTTGGTGCTTGCATCGAGCAGGGTAAACATGCATTTTTTATGATGCCAGAGGTGGCCACATTCTTTGCCATATCATCTCTAGAAGCCCTCTGTTGGTACATCATTTGGACAAGGCCCTGCAATTCATCCCATAGTCTGGGCTCTATATCTGTGATCTCCTATAGATTGGGTCCACTTTGGACCCCACAAGAACACCCTCCCTTGGGTATTTAGAGGTTAATGGGAGCTTGGCCAGCATTTTCTCTACCTTTGTCTTTGTGGTTGCTTGAGTGGAGGTAGTTGGAAGCTGCAAACTTCCAGGAGGAGTTGTTACTTCAGACATTTTGTTGGATAACCTGCAACCTACAAGATCGGAAAACCGTCAATACATATGATAAAATATAAAATAATTTTTTGGGCTCTAGGGAGTTCACCGCCATTTCGCACCTGTTCAAAAATGTTAGTGTGTATCAAAATTCTAGAATATAATAGTTAATAACGACTGGATTCTGATCGACACCTGGAGGTTCCAGGGTATTAGTTTAGGTGAAAAAAATGGGATGAAGGCTCAGGGACTTCTCATCACCCAGAGTCTGGAGAAACTAGTTGTTATCGAAGTGACCGAGAAGCAAGCCATACTTGGCTGACATGGGTTGTCACGTGGTCACGCGATAGACGGCGAAATGGCCTTTAATGGCGACAGGTGGGTTGTCATCAGTGAATTGAATGCCAGATGGGATTTTTTTGAATGTTCACTCATGGGGAAATTAATCCTGCCATTATTTATGAAGCAATAGGAGAGAGAGAAAACCACCATGGCTCGAACAGGCGATGTGCTGAGTTTGAGCCAGCGGAAACCATGAAGGCGACCTCGAAACTTGGATTATGACTCATAGAGAACAACGAGCTCGCTACAGGAGGGGTTACCAGGATAATGTACAGACCAAAATATACAAGAGAAGTCAGAAATGATACAATTTACAAGAACTACTCTACCCTAAGGACTACCTACAATTTACAGCAAGTTCAAGACCTTTACACGGGAACTTGCAAGAATTTACAGTATTTACACTATTATACATCATTTACAGAGGAGAAAAAAATGCAAAGAAGGTGGACAACCTTCTTGGGGAGCCATCCCACCAACGGGAGGTGACAAAAAACCAGAAAGCAAAGCAAAATAAAAGCAAGGACAAAACCAAAGGAGAAAACCAAGCACAAGAAAGAAAAAAAAAACTAGAAAGAGGAGAGCCGAAGGACCTACCTTAACACTAGGAAACGTGGGAGGAGGAGCATAGGAGGCGCTTTGAAAAATAGGAAGCTTTCATAGACCACGAACACCCACAATATTGTAAGGAAGTTGAGAAACATGCACAAACTCGTATATCAGCTCAATTGCAAGGCACTGTTAAACTTCCAAAGCAATTCGCACTTAATTCACAATTTTTCTCTTAATCACTCTGGGTAATCTTGTTCGCGGTAAATTTGAAAGTGACAGTAAAACCTTATTTATACTGCTAGGGTAAAAACATGTCGCGCTCCTTCCTTCCGCAAACCCTGAGAAAGGAAAAACCTCTGGACTCTGGGACCGGGGATCCCATGTAACCGCACCCTCTAACAAAAGAGTAAGTGATGACAAAGAATCTTAGAGTCTAGGAATCTAGCCGACATAGAAGACAACAACACTCTGAGACCAGGTCCCAGAAGAAGGAAAACCAAAAATCAAATAAAATGACCCTTGCGGGAGCAAAGGCCGGAGGAAGACAAAAAGGATAAAGAAACAAGGAAAAAGTGAAAAAGGGGGACCCAACATTTTGCCTACAAAATGTAGGGATGGGTATGCAGGGCATAACAAGGTGTAATTAGGATTTTATTTAATTCCTTTTAATTAATTAACTTATCCATGTTTCTGATTTGTTTTGATATAATTGAATTTATTTGATTGGATTGGCTAAGGCAATTAATGTAATTTAGCGATTAAATCACTTAGGAGATTAAATTTGATTTAAATGAATTATGCCAATAAATTGAAGAATTGTCAAGACATAATTAGGGGTATGATCACACTTAGGTAAAATAGGTTCTATGGTTAAAGCAGACCAAATTAGGGTGGTTACAACCGACACAAGGCTTGAATGAATTGATTTTCTTTTATTCAAGTACATGTAGGAGTTTCACCTAAAAAAAACACTCAAGTGGATTTAGTGCTAAGTGGAATGGTAAATGGTATTGTTTTTTTTGTTTTCTACTCTTGAGAGATAAGTCAAAATAATACATGAAATGGGATAACAACAAAAATGACATGCATTTTTTGTGGTTCAACAGGAACTTTGTTTAGTGACTAGTATTCTTGTAGCCATTGGAACTTTTTTCTTTGATTGTTCCTACAACCCAAGCAGAACAAAGTAATTCCTATTTGTTTTCTAAGAACTACATTTATGTTAATCCGTTTCAGTCCACTTTAGTTTTTGATTCATGAAATATGATTATGGTTTTGTTTCATATGTTGTCATATTAGATATATAACATAAACATATTTTTTTGTATTACATAAATAATAACTTTTCATTAATTTTTTTTTGGGGGTAGAACTCAGATCTTCTAGTAGATGAAGATGATCATCAAGATACAGATCCAGATTATGATGGTTCTTCTCCAGATCATGCGGCAGAGGATGATGATGATGCAGATATAGAAGACATTGAAGCCAATGACGATGATGGTAACGAAAATGATCATGTTGATGATGACTGTTGTGGTGATGATGATGATGATGATGATGATGATGATGATGATGATGATGATGATAGTAGCCAATGACATTCATGATAATATAGACAACATTATGGATGATTGATTATATATCGTAAGGATGCATCTTTTCATGCTTACTATCATATGTATCATTTTCACGGCCTGTAGTACCATATTATGAAATTGATACATTTTTACATGTACCATTTTCACTTATATCATTTTGACATGTATCATCTTGACTTGTATCATTTTTTAGTTACATAATTTATCATTTTTACTTAAATTATTTGTACGTGTATCATTTTGACCTATGTCCACTGTTGGACATGTATCATTTTTACATGTTTTTGATCTATTGGCATATTAAACTTTCACTTGTTTTATTTATATATGATGATCTTATCAGTATTCACTTGTCAATTTATATATATTTAAAGTGGGCGATGATTTTTGGATAATATTTGTTACGTATGATGATTTTACTTTGTTTCTAAGGATGGATGTTGTCAAATTCAATTAAATTATAGATATTTTGGTTTCCACCTTCTTGGTGTTTTTTTTTTGGTCGGTAATATTGGTATATTTTATTAATATAAAGAAATGCATACATAGATATTCGCTATTCCAAACTTAATAGCCATCCCCCTTACAAGTTAAATTTTCAACATCACCCCTTCCCAAAAAAGGAAACGTCCTTCATTACATTTGATAGATATGGCATAATCTATGCATCAAAATTTAAACATATTCTACCTGGTTTTTCCAAAAACCCTCCATAGTCGCCCGTTTGAAATGATCAGACCCTGCTCTATAGTCATTGTGGTCTTCATCACAGCTATGTGGTTGTTTGAAGGGGGGCTAGGTAATCCTTCAAACAAATTTAATTTTATACTGTGGGTTTTTTGCATATAACACCTCCAAAACCATGCTCAAAAAATGCATATCAAAAAGGCCTTCATACCTCCATTCACCATTACCCTGGTTTGTATTTACCTTGTGTTTCTCCAGAAACCCCTTCCCCTGCACCAAAAAATACCTTTAGACCTCTGGTCTAGATTTTACAGGTAGGCCATCTGCATTTCCCTTTGCTTATGTCCATGATGATTCCTCCCTTTTTTTAGAAAATGGGTGGGAACTATCGGTCGTCGGTGGCTAGCATTGTAGTTCTGGACTCCTTCCTTCAGCCTATCCCAGGCCATTTTCCTATCTCGCATATAGCTTCCTTTATCCACCCCCTCTGTCCACTGTAAAAAGGGGTGAATTCCTTTTACGACTCCCTCCTCTTCACTCTCAAAGCATTCGTTGTAATTGAATTCCCAACCTGGTTGCGCCCACTCCAGCAAGTGATCCACATTTGGAATTATATCTACCTCAAATAGAGAGTTCATCACTCTTTTCACAACCCTTTCATGCTCTCCTAATTCGAGCCCCCAAGCCATTATCAACGCTGCGATATCCACCTGCAGCTTCCACCTATTTGTGTCTTCATGGAAGAGTGGCCCAAGGGTCAATTGAAAAGCTTCCACAATTTCTTGTGATGGACATTTTATAATAAATTTAACTCTATGATCTTCCACCGGCCCAAAAATGCCCTTTTTCTACCTCTTATTCATGAATGTGAACCTCAGTTCCATTTCCACACTAGTTTCCTGTTGAAACCGGAGCAGCGTGTGTTTAAACCACTTTGCAGAATGAGGATTTGAGAGAGGTGTCATCACTTATAAAACTAGTTTCTAGTGATGAAATTAATGCAAGATTTCCTTTAGGGTGTTGGCATGCGGGATGGTAGTTAATGCACACTTCACCATCCAAAAGACATCCTCCACCATCATTTAATCATTGCTTATGTCTTCATTTATTATGATGATGCCAACTTGCTTTTGCATTATGCGAAGCAAATCTCAGTCGAGATCCTCTTACCATCGGGGTTTACTTTATTTATATTTATAAAACACTCTATTTGATTATTGCATTCATATTTATATTTATTTTTCTAATAATCTGATAGGGGCACCTCTTCAATCCATATTTCATCTATCACTGTGAGATTTAGGGCTCGTTTAGAGAGCTCATCTGCTTCAGAGTTGCCTTCTCTCTTTACATGAGTAACCTTGAAATCTTCAAAGGACTCAAGTATTTCTTTGATTGATTCAATGTATTTTTCTATATGCCATGCTCCTATAGATAATTTGGAGATTGCTTGCACTACAAGTAGTGAATCTCCTTCTAAATGCAATTTTTCAATACCTTTATGTTGTGCAATTTGCACTGCCGGTAATGCAGCTTGGCTTTCAGCCATATTATTTGTTCCATCCTTGCATCTTTTTTCTTCCCTTAGAGTGGTCTTCCCTTGTGCATTCCTAAAAATGACCTCAATTCCACTAAGTCTTGGGTTGTTTTTTGCTGCTCCATCAAAATTTGCTTTTAACCACCCTTCTTCTAGGGGCAACCATTTTATACTCTCTTCTTCCACTAGTTTTCTTCTAGTCACTAAAGCCCTGTTTGGAGAGCTAAACCTTACTCTTGGCCTATTCATTTTAATTATTTTGTCTTCCATTGTGTATGGAATCTTCAAAAATGTCTTCGTGTAGCTGAAGTGCTCAAAACTTCCTCAATGGCATGCTGTAATCTATTCAAAAATCTATCATGTGATTCCTTTTCACCCCTAAAAATCCTCTGATTTATTTCTTTCCAAATTTCCCATACTATCATGAATGGGACTATCTTCCATATGTTTGATAGTGTTGATTTCCTTTTCTCCCTAGGCCAACCTGCAAAAACCTCAGAAAAAGTGTTAGCTCATGGGCCCATCCAAAATAGTTTCTTTTGGACAAAATTCCAACAAATAGACACAAAGTCACATTGTAGAAGCATGTGGTCTAAATATTCCTCATTTTTTTCATAGAGTTCACATCGGGTGGGACCAATAAAGCCTATTTTTTTCCTCCTTTCTCCAGTCAAAATCCTCCCCTACATACAAGCCAAGCAAACACTCCTACCTTTGGTAGGATATCTTTACTCCAGCAAAGATCTTTTAAAATAAAATGTGGTTCAGCTGCATTTTCCAAAGTAAAATTGTTGAACCTTGGTTGTAAGCTCTACAGGCAAGAAGCCCCACTATTTCACCAAGGGTCAAGGTAACAACTCTCCATTGAGAACCACGGTAGAGAACAACCCCATGGGGACTTGAACCTTGGTTGTAGGCACTATAGGAAAGAAGCCTCACCATTTCACCAAAGGGCCAAGCCCTTAAATTATTGAACCATGGTTGTAAGCTCTACAGGAAAGAAGCCCCACTATTTCCACAAGGGTCAAGGTAACAACTCTCCATTGAGAACCACGGTAGAGAATGACCCCATGGGGACTTGAACCTTGGTTGTAGGATCTATATGCAGGAAGCCCCACCTTTTCACCAAAGGTCCAAGCCCTTAAATTGTTGAACCTTGGTTGTAAGCTCTACAGGCAAGAAGACCCACTATTTCACCAAGGGTCAAGGTAACAACTCTCCATTGAGAACCACGGTAGAGAACGACCCCATGGGGACTTGAACCTTGGTTGTAGGTACTACAAGCAAGAAGCCCCACCATTTCACCAAAGGGCCACGCCCCACTCCACCTTCTTGGTGTTGATATGGGTTTAATTATTGGAATAAAACATATTAAATTAATAAGAATGCAAGTAAAATAAGAAACATTTTTAGAAATAAAAAATGAAGCAACAATGGAAGCCAAAACAGAAGCAATCTTGGAAGAGAAAATAGAAGCAATTCTGGTATCAAACAAAGGAGTAACAATGGAAGAAATTTTAGAAGAAACAAAAGATGTCAAAATGGAAGTAAAATGAGAAGAAACAAAAGAAGAAAAGATGGAAGCAAAAAACCAAAACTGACAGTACAAAATGGAAGCAAAAAAGGGAGTGAAACTAGGAGCAAACCTGGAAGCAAACACAAGAAGAAAAATTAGAGGAAACAATGGAAGTAACAAGTTGCATCATAATAGGTGTCAAACTATAAGAAACAAAAGAAACAAAATCAAAGGCATAATAGGTGGACACAAATTGGAAGAAACACAAGAAGAAAAACCAAAATTAACAAATGGTATAATGGAAGCAAAACCAGAAGCAACAAAGGACGTTATTATGGAAGAAACTTGGAAGCAACACCAGAAGAAAAAGTAGAATCAAACTCATAAGAAAAATCAGAAGTTACAATAGAAGCAAAACTAAAAGAAAAATGGGGAGAACACCTGGAAACAAAATGAGAAGCAACAAATGGAATTATAATGGAGGAAAGTTGGAAGCAAGAACCTAAGGAAAATGAGAATACAAATCTGATGCAAAACTAGAAGTATAAATAGAAGCAAAACAAGAAGCCAATTTTGAAGAAAAAACAAAAGAAAAAAAGGACATTATAATAGAAGCAAAATGGGATGGGTATACCACTAATATATTTATAAATTTAATAAGGACTAGTTCGAGAGCTCTGCTGGGAAAGAACCAGTAAGAAAACATGGCTTCATCACTCAATACAATACTATAAGATACTATAAATTCCTAACTATTACAATATTGATTTTAGTCATTTAACCCCTATTTGGAATCCACTAGACTTGCTCAACAGCTTATAACAATTTTACATTTACATAGTGGATAATCAAAAACAATACCCTCGAAATGCATCATAATTTTGCATTCAAAAAATATCTCTAATCGAGCTGAAAGACTTAATAGTTTGCAAGAGTTTTCTTAGGCCACATGCCATCTTAGTACATTACAAAAAATCGATGAAAAATCCCACCAATATCGATTTTAAAAAATGTGGGCTTCGTGCACCATCTTACCTTTGGAACCCTAGTTGCAGAAAAGTCATTGACAGTCGTTGAAGGGTTACCAAGGACTCTGTGGCTTGTGAATTCTTTTACAATGACATACAAAATTTGAGCCAAAAAATGAGCAAAAAAGTAGGGCAGGCCCTTTAATTACTCCTCCATGGGATCAAATTCACAGGGAGGTAGGTCTGGCTGGGTACACGGAGACCATCCCCAGCCATCCTCATTGTGAGATTGCGAACCAGCCCAACCCAAAACTTGACTGTGAGGTTGAGAACCATCCCATCCATCCATATTGTGAGCTTGAATACCAGACCATCCTGAATCTTGAGTGTGTTGCGGCCATAATTCCTGTGGCTACTCATCCGTGGCTTGGGACCAATGTCCTTCGCACCCCAGATTTGGTGAACAAAATGTTGCATGGTCAAGTGGTTCCTATGCAAAGTTGGCCCTATCGAGCAAATGGATCAGCGCTTCCACTTTCATGTAAATCAGTTCTTCCCAGGCCAAACCCAATGTGTGACCAACTACTTGCATTGCGTCCTTGAGTTGGCAAATGCTCAATTCTTCCAGTGACCTTTTTATTGTGTCATATGTAACCATGGCAGCATGATTAGATAGAAGTGAGTGTCTTGTGAATAACCCTCCTATCAGAGCATGCCCATTCCATAAGTCATATTTTTGCATGGCTCTCTGAAGTTTGTTTTCATCCCAATATTTGGGAACGACAACATTTTGGGATAATTCGACCAGTAAATCAACCGACTGCAATAGGTCCATGACATTTGAAAATAAAATGAAAACTACTTGTGATGGATATATGAATTTCTTAGTGCATGGCTCCATATTTTCATGGCCAATAACTATTTTAATTGCCTCCCTAGTGGTTGCAGAGCGCGAGATAAACATACTGTCAAGAAGAAAATCCGCAATGTGGGATGGGAGAACTTGTTCTTTGTCTGGGGAAGAGATGGAGATTCTGTAATTCTTGGGCAGTAGTTCTGCATGATGACTCCTGCATTGGCCGCATACTGTACAATCCACATTTTGTAGCACCATAGCTCCTCAATCCTTGCTGCGTTCTAAAACTTATGATTGAATTTATTGTATTTTCAAGAGAGAGAGAATGTCTGTATTTCAAAGTACGTGTGATGATCTTTAACAAATTTCCTGTTAGTAAGAATTAACCACTCGTACTCCAGCCATGTGAATAATTTGGAAATCACCCACCTTGCTGTTTTATCATTAATGTTAATTGATTTCGGGGATGCCTTTTAATTTCTTCAAATCCATGACATGATTGTTTCATAATTTGTTATTTTGCACTGCATTCCTCAACCCAAAGTTTAGAAACTGCATTATGTTCAATTTGGGGTTTTAATATATGCTGTCATGAAATATGATATGCATACCCCCCCATACATGTGAGAGATCAATCAATATCCCTGACAATAAAAACTTACCACGTGTCCCTCGGTCATGTTGAGACTTTGATGATGTGAGCTTCTCTCTGTTTAATCTTAGATATACTGTACTTTACTGGATCCTCCATGATTTCTTTCCTACCACTTGATCTCTACATTTCGATGTCATGTTTGTATCATGATTTGTATTCTACAGTAATTTCCTCTACCCACATGTGAATTTGTGAAGGGTATTGATTTGTAATTCATCTTGAATTCATAACTACGCATGTATTCCCTGTATTTGCTCTCTGTTTGCAATCTCCCATCGATATCTCTTTTTGTTTAGTTATTCAGCAGTCCCTATTGAAAAGATAAATGTTTAAATAAATGTTTTACCTGTGTTCACCACCTTTATCAATTCAGGCCAGTTTTCTGCAACGTTGTTAACATTTGTTACTGATATTTGTATGCCATCACAACCCATATTTGAAAGTAGATCCGCTACTTTGTTCCCTTCCCTCAATGTGTGTGAGATTGTTAGATTGGGAAATCTGTCTAGCAAGCGCCAAATTTGTGTTAAAATATATTCTAATTTCCAGTTTATTGAGTCCCTTTTAACACATGCATTAATTATCACCTGTGAATCTCCTTCTACATGTAAATTCTTTATCCCACACTATTTTGCCAATATAAGACCTGCCAACATTGCATGAGCTTCTGCATAATTGTTTGTACCAACTGGTAATTGGGAAGCAATACATGTTATAAGATTTCCCTTAGAATCTTTGAGACATGCCCCTGCTCCCTATTTTCCAGGGTTTCCTCGAGAAGCACCATCGAAATTCAATTTCATGTTGTGGGGCAGAGGGGGTTGCCATCAGATATTTGATCGATCTGCCTGGCCAAAAGTCTTTTTTAGATTTGCCCAACTTGTGGGGATACTAATTCTATCCCAATTTCTTAGAACTGAGGTGTCCCATGCTGTCAATGTGGGATTATAGCCACATCTATATAAGCTCGCATTAACAACCTTGGATATTGACTTCTCTATTGTTTCCAGAACTGTTTCTAGACTTGATGTTTCATTTCTAAATATCCTTTTATTGCGTACCCTCCATATTGACCAGATTATTAGAGAAGGGGCACATGTCCAAATGTTTGCGACAAGTGAATTTTGATGTAATTCTGGCCAAGATTCAAAAATATCCCATAATTTATTAGGTAGTGGTGTATGATAACCAAGTTTGTTGAGGTCAAATAACCAGCACTTCTGTGCAAAAGTGCATTGCAATAACAAGTGATCCCCTATCTCAGTTATATCTTTGCAAAAATGACATTGAAATGCTTGTGCAATGTGAAATTTTTCTAATCTATCACTTGTAAGTATCCTTTTTTTCAAGGCAATCCATGAGAAGCATCCTGCTTTCGGCAAAGTGGCTTGATTCCAGATAAAAATGGTATACTCACGATGGAATGCTTTGCAATTCCACCTGTTGCAAAATTTTATAGCCTTCTCTAATAGAATATTTACCATCCTTTGCTAGAGCCCATATTAGTTTATCTTCCTTCTCCGAGCAATATACTTGTCTTTCTATGAGGATTTTGCAAAGTAGTTCAGTGTTATGTCTTGAAAGATGTAGTTCATCTGGATCTTTCCATTGTACTTTTCCTGAGAACAAATTAACAGCTAGTAAAAAATCTATAATGTATTTCCCCCATTCATTTTATATTGCATTGATAATTTCTTGAGGGACAGTTGGTGTTAAGAGAATAGGAAGGCCATTCCAAGAGTCCCTCCAAAATTTGACACTTGCCCCATTGTTAACTTCCCATGTGACATAGCTGTATATTGTTTGTCTTGAAGACATCATGAAGTTCCAAATCGCTGACCCTTTGGGTGGATCTAAATTGGTAAGGATTTGAATTGGATTATCAGTATCTAGGTATTTTTGTTGCATGATCTGACACCATTTATTGTGTGGTTTTGTGTACATCTGCCAGACTAATTTCCCTCCAAATGCTTTGTTACGGATTGTTAGATCATAAACTCCTGCCCCTCCAAATTTTGAACCTTTTGCCATATCTTTGAGTGAGATTAGAGGAATTTTTTTCTCCCCATTCATGTTTGTTGTCCAAAGGAATCCTTTGATCAATTTTTGAATTTGTTGTATTACTGATGATGGGGCTTTTAAGACAGTTAAATAATAATTTGGGATTGCTGAAAGTACAGATTTCACAAGTAATATTCGGCCTGATAAGGAAAGCCATCTAGCTTTCCATGCCGATGTTTTGGTCTTAATTCTTTCGATAACAGATGACCAGTAGGTTGTTTTGTTTGTTCCTAACAAAAGAGGGATCCCGAGATAGGTTGAAGGTAGGATGTCTACTGCAAAGTCTAGCACTTGAACAATTTTGGTCGAGATGACTTGGTTAGTGTTGAAGAGGTATATTTGTGACTTTTGTGCATTGATTTTCTGTCCAGATACTGCTGCATAAAGGTCTAGAACATACTTTATTCTTTTTGCTTCCTTAACTTCTGATTTTCCAAAGAGCAATGTGTCATTTGCAAACAGGGAGTGGGTGACTGAAATATCTGTGCCCCCAATTTTTAATCCACTCCAAAGACCCATTGTGTGTTGTTTCTTGATTGTTCTACTTAATGCCTCTGCCATTAATATGAAAAGGATGGGAGATATTGGATCTCCCTGTCTAATTCCCTGATTGGAGGAAAAGAATCTAGCCGGATTCCCATTTATGAGCACCGAGAACCAGGCCTCTGAGATACATGCCCATATCCATTTACACCACTGCTGTGAGAAACCAAATTTGAGGACTTGAAAAAGGAAATCCCAATTTACTCTGTCATATGCTTTCATCATATCCAACTTGATGAGAAAATTAGATGTCTGGACTTCCTGAATAGAATGGAGTGCTTCATGAGCAACTAGTGCTCCTTCCATGGTTTCTCAACGTGGGACAAAACCTCCCTGTTCTTGGGAAATAATTGAAGGAATGAGATTTTTTAACCTCATATATATGGCTTTGGTGAAGATTTTATATACTATGTTGCAAAGTGATATAGGATGGAAATCTGCAAACGATTTTGGATCTTTCATTTTGGGTATGATAGCAATATTGGTTGTATTGAAATATTTTAACATTGACTTGCTTTTCCTTGATTCTTCCACTGTTTCCAACAACTCCCATCCAACTACCTCCCAACATGATTGAAAGAAGAGTGGAGTATAGTCATCCGGCCCCAGGGCTTTATCTGATGGGAGTGAGAACACTAGTTGTCTGATTTCATGGATAGTGAAAGGGGCCATGAGTATAAGGTTATCTTGTTGTGTAACTTTGCATGGAATAGCAGCCAGAATTTCATCAAGTTGATCTTGGGGTGGGGAAGTGGCTTGAGCAAGGGCAAGCAGATTTTTAAAGAAACTTACTCCTTCATGTTGGATTTCTTGAGAATTTGTTAATGTCTTCCCTGAAGATAGTTCAGTTATAGAAAAGATTGTGCTATTTGCCTTTTTTTATCTAGCTGAGGCATGGAAGAATTTAGTATTCTCGTCTCCTTCTCTAAGCCATAGTTCCCATGATTTCTGCCTCCAATATTCTTCCTCCCGAGAGAACAACTCTTCCCATTCCTCTTGTAGAACTTTTTGTTTGATGTATGTGTCTTTGTCCATACCATGTTGTATGGTATGCTCATGTAATTGTGACAGTTTTTGTTTGACCACATCTTTTTGCTGAAATATGTTTTTAAACACTACTTCATTCCATTTTTTGATGCAGCTTTTTACATGTTTCAACTTCATTTCCAGCTGGTGCATTTTAGTTCCCGTCACATATGGTGAGCTAACCCACCATTTTTTAATCAAAGGCAAAAAATGTGGGTGCCTAAGCCACATTTTTTCAAACTTGAATGATGGCTTATGGCCATACGAAGCTCTTGCATTGTCTATGAGCAGCATTATAGGAAAATGATCTGATCCTGGTAGTGGGAGGATGTCCGATTGGAAATGAACATTTATGATCTTCCATTCTTGTGATACTAAAAACCTATCCAATTGGCTAGCAATTTTTGCAAAATTT
Organism: Thuja plicata; assembly: GCA_018584345.1. NCBI lineage: Eukaryota > Viridiplantae > Streptophyta > Pinopsida > Cupressales > Cupressaceae > Thuja > Thuja plicata. Next base: position 508,070 of record MU224458.1, on the reverse strand, counting down.
GCTCTCTTGTTTGTCCAAGTAAATGTACCGGCAGATGGAACCACATCCATCAGATTATTAGCTATTAGCAAAGAAGAGAAGTCTTGTATGGTTATTTGAGGCGGGCATATACCCCCTATTTTTTATGACATGTCCAATATAACGTTGAAGTCACCTCCTAGTATTACATTCTGATCTGTGAGATTCTGAATATGATATGTTAAACAATCCCATAGCTTTTTCTTATCTTGAGTAGATGTAGGACCATAGATGTTAAATAGAGTTAATGAGAAATTGAAGCTTGTGACTTCTACCATTTTCTAGTAATTATCTTGCCCAATCTTTTTAACGTTGACAGTCTTGGGATTCCATAAGATAGCTAAGCCGCTAGAGGCTCCTATTCCTTGTTGATGGATGGACGACCAGGCTGACCATTTCCCTACTATTTTAGCAAAAAAATTTGTGGACATCTTTGTTTCCTGAAGAACAACTATATTAGCATGTGTAGAATCAATCTGTTGTTTGATTCTATTTCTTTTGTCAGAGGCATTAATTCCTCTGACGTTCCATGATGCGATTTTCATTGTGGACAAGGAGAACATCTCATTCTCCTTGTCAATATCTTGATGGAAAAAAAAGTGTCATCCAATGTGGATTGGATACCAGCTACTATTTCTTCCTTAATTTTTAAGTTTTTTTGCTTTCATCCTCTTGACTTTGGCGTCTTTGAAACCTGGGCACATTTTGAAGGGGATTGTTCTATTGAGAGAATGAAATGTGTGATGGGACCAATGAGATTGTTGGGTATTTCATTAATTTGAGTCATAGCATGCATATACTCTACCTCTTCAAGTGAGGGGACCATAACCAAATCTTGAGCCGATATTGTACCTTCTGGGCAAAGACATGCATCATCTAGGCTTTGGTTATTTATTGGGCAGAGAGAGCTTGGAAATTCAATAAGTGAATGAAACTTTGCCATATCTAGGGATGCCTTTTCATTGTATTCCCGCCCCCTATGTGTGAAGGGAAATTTAATGTGTGTTGGGTAATCTTGAAGCCGTTGATTTCCAGTAATAGAGTTATCATTTGCCACATATAGTGGTAATCCCATTTGATCTGATTTGTCAATAAATTCCTCTTTACTATCATCTATTGTTGTTATTTTTCCATCTACTATCTTTCCAAACATATCAGTACCCCTTTCTATTATCATGCCATCGAGTGAAATTTTATCTTGATCCATTGCTTGTATCCCATTGTGAAGAGTTAGGGAAAGTGGGGAGTCACAGAATGGTAATTGTTGCACAACATCATCAACATGTGCTGCAGACGAGGTCGCAGGGGGATTAAATTCCAGTATCCCCATAGTTTTTTAGTTTTACTAATGTTCCTAGGTTAGATAGGTCAAACAATAAAGCATATAGTGGAGCATTATCAAAATTCTTGCTTGCATATTCTGCTCCAAACATACAGTTTGTGTTACTAAATTTGCATTGATCTCTCGATTAGTTGGCTTATTGAATTGTTCCTGGATTTTTTCCATTTTAGTATGTTGTGCACATGACAATGGATCAGAGCTATGATCTTCACATACATTAATGTTACTTGTTTTTCCCATCTGACATTCAGTGTTTAAATGACCAAGTTTGTGCTGATATAGGTGGACTATGACCGGGTCATTTATCCTAATGTTCTGAACCCACTCTCCCCATTTAGAAGTAATTGCAATCTTATGTTTAAATATTTTTTGGGTATCCATTAAAATGCAGATTCTTATATCATGATGAGGGTCCTCTAAAGGAATAAAGTCATGTTGAATAAAGATTCCCACACTATTCGCAATATGTTCTAATATCTCTGGCTCTCTGTATTCTAATGGCAGTAGAAGTAAAGAGATCCAGTATGGGAAAAAATGAGCGACGTTGGGCTCTGGTTTGAAATTGGGGACCCGTGGCATTATGAAGAGACCCAAACCCTTACAAAACCAATGTTTATATTTGTTAACCTGATCTCTGTCACTTTTAGAATGGAAAATAACAACAAAAAATTGACTGGCGGAATCAATACAGAAAACTTCTTTAATCCCTTGAAGCATGCTCATAGCCCATTCTTTAATAACTGAAAATGGAAAAGTGTTAGAGGATAGCTTACCTATTAGTGCCAAATTTCATAATGTACCAATATGGATCTACAGCAGCTTTTCTGGAAGAGTAATCAAAGCCATTAGTGGATCTGAATGTAGATCTTGATTCTTCTTTTGCTAGACTTGCTTAGATTTGTTTGGAATGAAGGGGGCTCAGGCAAATCAATTAGTCTCTAATGATGCAGTTTTCTCATTTGTAGACAGGCCCTGTTTATTCTTGACAAAATCTTCCCTCATGCCTAACGGAGATCCTGGAGGAGTTCCTTCACAGATGTCAAAAATGGGCTGCTTTTCTTTCAGTAGGGCTCTAGACTTGTGTGGAGCCCTTTACTTGCTTGGAATAAAGGGTTTGTGGGTTTGAAATTTTTCCCTCTCAAATATTTTTTTCAGATTCTGTAGATTTTTTGCAGGAGGTTGTTGGTGTTGAGCGGCCATAGATGATGTCTCACCAGTTTCAAACATGTGAAAACCTTCATGGTGTTTCTTGTTGGAGAAATGAAACCGGGGGTTTAGAAAAAATGGCTTAGCTAGCTGCACTATGGATTTACCCTAAAATTTTGATCTGGAATTATTACCCACCACATTTTTTTTTTCAAACGAGGCCTTGGTAAAACCCTCAGTTTGTGAAGCTACTAATTGTTGCAATTTCCAGGCAAGTTGTACTATCGGTGTTGTTTGAAAAATGTTTCTAAAAGTAGTTGGTAGGTCAATCTAATTCCCTTTTGCTAAGGCTACCTGACATTTGTGTTGAAATTACTCTTGTCGTTGATGATGATATTGTTTTTGATGATGCTGCCATCCGCGATTTGGTTGCTGCATCTGCTGAAAATGCGTTCCTGCTGCTCCTGCCATTTCACTAGTAGAAGAATTGTTAAGCAACAAAAGATGTTATAATAGAAGCAGAGCTAGAAGAAAAATAGGAAGCCAATTTCAAAGAAAAATATGACGTTATAATATAATAAAAATGGGAAGCAAAGTGGGAAGCTAAACAAGATGCAAAATTAGAAGCAACAAGGGACGTTAAAATAGAAGAAAAAATAGAAGCATGGAAAGAATAAAAATAGGAAGAACAATTGGAAGTAAATCTAGAAGCAACAAGAGAAGAAAATTTGGATGCCAAATCTGACGTCATTTTCAGTGCCAAACCCATTGCCAAGTAGCGCAATTGGTCGGTTCTTTTGTCAATACCACAAATGGTGTGTGAAAGTTTTTGGCACAATAGTCACCACCAAACTCAGTGAAAATTGTGGTGTCACCTGTGATGGTAAATTCAGCGTTGAGTTCTTGATGTATTTGGGCGCTGACTTTTTCACCGTTGCAGAGGCTCATTTTCAAGCGAAAAATGCACTAAAATCTAGCACCAATTTGGGTTCTATTTGCATATTCTATTGTAGTGCTCCCTATTGCACTCAAATCATTCACTCACTTTATCCAACTGATGCATGTCTTTGAGCCTTTAATTTATTTATCCAATCAATCTATTATCACCTGGGAATCTCATTGCCCCCTTGATCACTCAATTAGTCCTTTTATCAACTTGTCTTGCGCTATCATCAATCCTTATTAGCGTAATCAACTTAATAATATTCTCAACCCAGATATGCTGATCATTTCCATCAATTATTTAGTTATACCTAGCAATTGTGTATTTTCATCAAATAGTATCTTAGCTTTATCACTCGCACAATATCAATCTTTTATTTTTCATATATTCTATCAAGAGATCAATCTTCACACAACCTATCTGATCAATCTCTTGAGGGGGTATAACACATCAATCATCACCCATGACATGATATCTTTGGGGCATATATCAGCTTATCAGTTTATTTGAAATATTGCAACAAGTTGCATTGTCTCAAAGAGGGGCAAAATGTAGACACAAAAATGTTCATTAAATTCTCCTTTTATTGATCTCAATTTCTCATTAATTAGGTGAATTCATAATAATAACCTTCCATTATAATATTCCTATTAATTATTATAAGTCACTATATTTAATCATCTCATTAAATCATTAAATAATATATATATCATATTATCATTAAACCATAAATTCATCAATGCATATGTCATTCTTCACTTATTTAATAAATATATCTTTAAATAAAACCCATTAACCACTTACCACTTCCCACTCACCACTTATCCCTCATTTACAACTATTTTCCATTTATCCCACGTCCACCCTGATATGAATTATTTTCCAAGGACTTCTATTTAAACCTTGTCCCTCACTCATTTTGATCTATTTATTGTATGATTCATCCATTATATACATCTATTATCCGTTTTATATGTTTGAATTCACTCTTGCATCCATTAATCATCTTGCATTCTTGATTCATAATTAGTTCTCTTTGCATTTCAATCTATTTATCATTTATCATCTTCAAATATCCATTCATCGTAGCAGCTTATGTGTGCTTCTGAGAGAAAAAAAAATCGTAAACATGAGCCAGTGATTGATAGGAGTGAAATGGAGTGAAGTTTCTCTTGATTTTCATGTGTTAGATTAGATTTCTTGTTTTTCATTTGGTTTTAGCAGAATGCCTCCATTATTGGATGTGGGAGAAATCTGAAAAGATAGATCACATTTTCCCCCATCTTCAATCCTAATACAACTCCTGGAAGAATATCTCACTATTTTCCACAACTAGATGCATCAACTTTAGGATTTTGGAAGAGCTATAAGTTTTGCTAAAGAAAATTAGGATCCCTCTATTATAAAGGGGGGAAATTTTTATTTGGAGAAACAACTCTGGAGGTGATTTTATTTTTAGAACTATTTATTATCTACTCTTGATGGAGGGTAAAAAACTAGACTTTGGAGGAAAATTTTGAACCCCTACCTTATCCCCAAATTCAACTTCTTCAATTGGACAACTATGCATAATAAAATCATCACATGAGATAATCTCATTAAGTGTGGCTCCATCTACCTAGCCATTGTTCACTATTAAAGTATTAGGAGGATAATGTCCCTATCTTGTTAATCCATTATACTTATACACAAGACCTATGGAGTATAGTGTTGTAAAATATCTAAATTCCTTGGGTCATGAATGCAGATTTTCAACATATTGCTTTAGATTGGTTGGGTAATTCTCATAATCCCCTTAATAATAAATTATGGAAGCAAATCCCCCATCCAAAATGGAACGTATGGAAGGAAAGGAACCATAGGAATTTTTGTGGGGTAGAGAATTTTGTTGAAGAAGTTTTTAATTTCTTTTACAAACTTCTTATGAACAATCTCTTGATTACTACCTAGCCTTACCCTTCCTTTCCTATAACCCAACTAGATGATAAAATTGCTAGGAATTGGGGCATCGCTAATGCTTATGCAAGGTTTGATAATTAAAAAATATTGAGAAGGAAAAACACTAAATGGACCCCCCCCCCAGACTTGGGCAGTTCAAATTAAATTTTGATGGAACTAAAAGAAAACCCTAAGTTATTTTTTCCACAAGGAGGGTGATTATAATGGACTCTAGAGAGATGGTGGCTTATAGTGGTAATATTTAGGGAAACATGAATAAAAAAGTTGAACGAATGACCCTCCTATAGGGTTTTAAAAATTTTCTCTCGATTGGAAGTAAGGTATTGTCAATAGAAAATGATTTTGAACTCATTTTTTATGTTGTTAATGGAATATCTAGGGTCAACTGGTCTATTAAGGGAATTGAGGGAGACATTCACAAACTTTTTTTGGGCCTGGAACTTTTTGAAATTAATCATGTCTTCAGAGAATAAAATATGGCGGTTGATTTCATGGTCGCATTGGGCTATTATATGGAAGAGTTGAGATGTTAGAGGAAGAAATATTCACTTCCAAATAATGTTCAAACTCTCATGAGGGGATATATATTAGTTACTGATATTGATGGATTACATTTACCTTTGTTCTTTGCAAATCATGCTTTGTACAACCATGTTTTGGACATGGAATTATAGAGGTTTTAAATGGGAAGGCTTGAAGTGGGAAAATTTTGAAGTAAAAATGAATTTGAATTGGAATAGAGAGTGGATTACCTAGGGAAGAGACTCAAGAACACGGGCTAGCCAAAGGGATTGGGGTGGTCATTCACATTTTTTAATAAAAGTTTTTTATGTGGTAAGAGAAGGATTGTAGGAACAACGTGAAATTTTAAGTGGGTCCTATAATGATGCAATGTCATTATTTCATGGTAATGCATAGATTCTCAATTAATGAATACCATTCATTTCTTAAAATGGCATAGTAATTATATATTATGGGTTAGAAGCATTTATGCACTAGGAAATTTTGTCTAAATAAGAGGAGTATTTTGATGGAATGGAAAAACGATTGTACACAAGTTGGTAGGAAAGCCTTAAACTTTTATTTTAATCATTGGGTTTCTATATAAAGTTTCCCTAATTGTGTTTAGGTATGTATTTTTGTAACTTGGGTGGGCCTCTCTACTAATCCTTTTGCTAATTTTTCTAATATGTGTGGGGACCGTGTTTTCATTGAGCCTAACAAGCATGATGAATTCAAAAATGATGCCATTGTATAGAATATCTATATAAAGGGAGGGAATTTTGAGTTTATCAAATCCTTTAATGGCTATGATGAGGGTTAATATATTTTATTTTCTACCTCCTCAGAGGATAGGAGGGTTACAAGGAGGAATTTACTTTGAAATCAATGAAGAAGTGATAGCATAGTATACTAGACTATCCACAAAGGGTATAAAATGGAAGAAAACCAGTTGGGTGGCAGAAAATGAAATCCTTAACAGATTCTTTTAAGGGAATGAATCTTTAATCAATATGCATAGTGATTATGAAAGGGAGAAAATACCATTGTAACAGAGTCAGGTTTGTCTCATGATGTTGAAATATTTTACCTTGCAAGGTTTATTCAAAGTGTATTATTTTTATCATATACCACTTCTTAACCACTTTAGGAACCATGACCTTATTTCATTCTCTTTTTCTTCTGCTAAAATCCTTAGAGGGTTCTATTAAGGATGTGAAGTAGGCTACCAAAGTTAAAGAGAATAACCCCTACCTCTACACTAGGTATTGATTTATAAGTTATATACTTATCACCTGGATCTTTATCCACCCAAACCCATTGTTGTCCAAGAAGCTCTCAACTCAAGCTCTCCCCCACATGCCAATATTATTGATGCTCTTAGCCCAAGTAAAAATAAGTTCATTCACCACCTCGGTGTCTCTAATCTTGCTTCTAGAGGGGATTCCTAGAACCCTCACTCCATCTGTGATCTATATTGAGCTATGTGGTTTGAAAAGTAAAGCCTTTTAACCCTTAAATACTAGTAAAAGGAAAATTAAAAAACCCCTCCCCTAGCCAAAAATCCCAAATTCTCCATTCAGGAGGTCTTAAGTGAGGAGGAAGATGAGGCTAGGAAAGAATATAACAATCCACAAATATCCCATAGGATAGCAACCTTCTTTTTGGACAAAAGTGAAAAATCCTAATTGGTCGCCTATGATTTAGAGAAGGGATAGGAACAAGGGAGTGGGAAAAATGTAGGGAAAGGTCAGAAAGTGGATACTCTTGATGGTGAAGGAGGTGAAACTAAAACCATTAACACCTATGAGATATCTACAACTAATAGCTCCACCCATATTTTTGATGGTATGAAAATAAAGCCTATTGATCTAACTAGGGATATGATGCCAGAGGAGGAGAATACTAACAAAACTATTGTCAAAGGAACTTGCATTTACTATTGGACCATGACCACTAAATTGGCTACATTAAGGACTGAGTTAGGAGGGTTAAAAACTAAGATCCTTGACATGTAAAATAAGATGGGGTGGATCTCGAGGTTTAGGCTTTGTGTGATGCACAACTCAACAACCTCCAGGTGTCCCATGCAACGCAAGGTGTTGGGAAAGGATGTAGAGAGTGAAGGAAACTATAAGGAACTATTCAACTTCCTTAAAAATGACTGGGTCCATGCGCTCTATCAATTGGGATGTAACATAAAATCAACAAACTATGCATAATTCTCTCCGGATCTTTTTTGTTTACACTATTATTTGTCTACATGGTATTTCTATCAAAAGTCCTTTTATTTTTATGTTTGTTGGTAACATGAAAAATGGTTCCACTTTGAACATATATTTACTTTCTAGTATTTTAGGATTTTCTACTAGCTTACTAGACTTTGGCTCAAAGGTGGCCATTTCATTTACTTGTAGTTTGTTGTTTGTTTTAGTTATGATATGTTGTTAGACTATGTGTCAGGGAAAACTTCAAGAAACCCCCTTCTGGGAAAAGGTGTAAAATATTGGCGAATCCTCCATTATTATTTTTTTTTGGGGGGGGGGATTTAATACTGTTGGAGAATTTTTTTTAATTTGAACGGAAAAAATATTAGTTGTATTGGCAATTTTTTTCAATTATATGAAAATTCTATAAAATCTTGGCGAATCTTTCATTGAAAAAAATTGCGGTGATAGGCACACATACCAAGAAACTTTCTATAACCATTGGATGATCCCAGATGGATGCCAAGAATTCTATTTCAGGGCAAGGTTTAAAAGAACACAAAGATTCCCCCAAAAGTCTCTGAAATAGAGACACGTCAAATCTATTTCGGGACAAAGTTTACAAAGTCATAAAGTTTCATTGAAAGTCCAGAATAGAGACATATGTCACGTAACCTATACCCTAACCTTAAATATCGACCACATATTGGTGAATATGGTTGTCAATTATGACAAGGTTTGGAAATTATAGGCAAAACATTTCAATTTATAGTGTCCATCAATTAATCTAATTGGCGATATTGTGATAGAAAAGGATAAAAATACATAAACCAGTAGGAGATGGGCCTGGGCATTTGACCCAATATTTATAAAGTCTGGGCGACATGGAAAACCTAATATACATATTATATTCACCAAATATCAGGTCGTGGAAATGAGAGATTCGCCAAATGGTGAATATTCGCCACTAAAGTTTTCCCTGCTATGTGTTGTTAGTTGTTGCTTACAATCTATTAATTTTCCTTAGTAGTAGTTTTTAATGTTGGTTTGTTGTTGGTGTATTTTTAAAAGAGTTTTCTACACCTTTGGTCTATGGTTTTGTAAGGGACAACAACCTTGTTTTGTTTTTGGTTAATGTGTGTGTGTGTGTGTGTGTGTGTGTGTGTGTGTGTGTGTGTGTGTGTGTCAACAGAGAATTCACTAATAATAATATTTGTGCAAGTATAGAGTATTTTTATATAAATATATTACACAATTTAATAAATGAAGCTAAAATTTTGATAGAAATACATTTCATGTTGAAAGTTTTTGAATATGTGTAAGGTTCTAGGTGTGTGTGCCTCTTATTTTTAACTTTCATTTATGATTTTATTACAATTAAATGCTTGAAGAGAATGCTCTTTTTGTTTTTTCATTGAAGTGTATAGATCAAAAACATATATGCATATACGAAAATTTATATATGTTAAAGATAGTGTTGTATTTTGATATTGCTACCATACTTGTCAATGATGTTCTATAGATTTCCATTAATAAGATTTAATTATGTTCCTAGATTTACTTACATGTGTGGGCTTATTTAGGATTTGACTATCTAATATTTAACTTCTTTATTTTTATTTTGATATGTAATTTTGCCTATACCTATTGAGTTCAACAAGTTTTTGAATTATTTCACAACTGTATAGCTAAATCATGGTAGTGTAGATGATTCTAATTAGATTTATATTTTTACATTACCTCTAGCATCGCGTCAAAGAATAGAAAAGGATACCCTATAGAGGGAAAGGTGAAGGTCAAATAGGTCTCAACAAAGCAACAAAAATTGAAAGGTTATTCCCCCTCAATAAATTGACGCAAAAATGGAAATAAGGGAAATTTCTCAAAAAGGGAGGAAAGCCAAAGGAATGAAAAAGGATAGAAAGAGGGGATAGGAAATCTTTCATGATCAAAAGGGTGAAGGAACAGGAAAAGGAGAAGGCATAGGGGGCTGGTAAGTAAAATGGGGGAAAAGAGGAGGGAAATAAAATAAATCTTGACGTGAATGCATATGCACGGGGTATGATGAATATGCAATGGAAAATGAAAGGTGGGTGAATAGGAATGTTGTGTTAAGATGTGGAGGAATTCCTAGTTTTATAATTTTGCAAAAGGAATTATGCATCATAGGCTAGAGAAAATAGGATGAAAAGGATCATTTGCTTGAACTAGACTCTCAAACAAACAAAGGTTAATCTAGCTCATGCATGTTCATAATCAACCAGGATGAGACCTATGCAGTATGAAAATATGGGGAGGTTCTAATACAACCAAGCCCTTGACGGGGACTTAGTGGGAATATGAAAATAATATTCCCTATAAAAATACATATATAACCATGGTTAGACAAAAAATATGTGGGATCATGAACTAAAACAACCAACAAATACACCACCGCAAAATAATTTCCCAACATACACTTGTTAATATATACCAAAATATAGATAGATTAAGGATACCTTGAGTAGGCATACTAAGAGAACACCACAAATAAAACCAAAGTAAAATACCTCATGACCAAGTGTTCATCCAACCCACATTTCTTGACAGAAAATAGGATCTTAGGATGATGGATTGATTGATCGATAGATTCGAGTATTGGGAAGGATACATCTGCAAGGGCATGGATATGGGATGAAAATGTGTCACAAGTTAGGCAATATGATGTAGGAATAAATGACAATCGTAAAACAAAATCTTGAGAGTTAATTCGATGAGAACCATGAGGATTGGGTGTTTGTGATGTTTGCAAGTCAAAAGCTTGGAGTAATGGGGTTAAGCTCAATTGGATGAGATGGAAGCTCAATGTAGCGGGATAAAAGCTCAGTTTGGTGGGTGGATCCTTAGTCAAAAGATAGGTAGGACAATATTTATCATCATATGTAGGGACAATAATGGTAATGAAAGGAAATGGATGGTGATGGAGGCAAAAATGGTGAGGTGAAATGAGAATAAGGTAGGACTCCCACACAAAAGGGAAGGTTGGTGATGGTGAAAAGATGATATGGAAGGTGGAGGACAAATGTTCAATCCATAATTGAATGGGGAATGAATCAGTGAGATTACAACGAAGAAATGGAAATGGATGAGAATGAGTGAATGACTAAGTGAGAAAATAGATAGTAGATCAAGTGACTACACATAGTACTTGAAATAGGTTTTCACCATGGTAGTTATCCATAGTAGCACCAAAGTGGTTTTCATTAATGGAAAATTTATTTCTCTTTACTATTTTTGTATTTTCTAATTTTTTTTCGGGATTTTATACGTTTTGAATTTTTTGTATTTTTGAAAACTAGGATACCTTGAAGGTCTATGCATAGAAGCATTTGAGATTTAGAGGATTAACCAGTAACATAAAAATATTATATGCCTTAAACCCATATTTAGCTATGATTTCGTTGGGGCCCAACCAATTAGGCTCAAACATTCCTTTATTTTCTCGGTCCTAGAGATTTTTCTAATTCTGCATAAGGACAAGATCACCTACTTAAAATTATTAGGGCTTGATTTCATTATTGTACTATAGGTGAAGGTTATTTTGATATTCATGCAAATGATTCAATGCATTGAGGTACCTCCCATCAAGGAGTTTGAGCCCCTGAAGGCATGCAACCCTATACTCCTTATTTGGTAACAAATTATGCAATGAAACTTTGAGATATGGTAGCTCGATATCAATGGGTAGGATACATTAGATACAAAAGAATAGGGAATATGGCATGGCTCCAGTGGGTGTGTAGATGGAAGTTGTGATTAGCCCATAAGAAAGGGTTTAACTGTAAGTGCTAATCATTGCCAACTTTATTGACTGTATTTTTAAGGATTTTGATAAAGGTTTTATTTGAAGCCTCAACTTGATTATTACCTTGGGTAAGTATGGAGTGTAAAATTGATGTTGGATACCAAATTGATGACATAATTCTTGGACATCTTGATTTTTGAAAGGCTTTCCATTACCAGTTATAATACATTATAGGATGCCATAGCGATATGTGACGTAATTTAGGATAAATTTAGAGATTTGTTTGCTGATGATGTAGGTCAAGGGAATAGATTCAACATATTTGGTAAAGTATATAATAGTGGTGATGATGAATTTATGACCATTGGAGGAAGTGGGGTGGATTTTTCCAATGAGATCAAGCCCCCATTGTGAGAAGGGTCATGGAGTAATAATAGGTTGTAGTGACTAAAAAGGTGCACGTTATTGGATATTGCTAAGATGTTTTGATTATGCATATATGATGGCATCAATGTTTTTTCATTGATGTCAACATACTTCTACTATTGAAGACAATATTCTTGGTATGTTTATTGAGGTTTAATTGCTTGGCATAGATACTACACATAAGATAGATAGTTGTGATCGAACAGTTGTGTTCTGAGGTGTTTGTAGTTGATGCATGTCAGTTCACATATGTTAGAGTGATTATTTGATAGATTTATGATTGATTTACTAGTCTCTGGTATTTTGGTTGTTCAAGAAAATATAGATTTTCAATTTTTGGATGGGTATGGATTGGTGTTGAAGATTTTTTGGTTGCTAACCTGATAGTGAGTTTGGGATGTGCATATGTGTCCTCAACTCGAGTGGCTCATGATTTGGATACTGGAAAGCTATATTTCTTCAGTAATAGAGGTTGTAGATAGTGTTGTTGGTGAACAGTGCAGAGATGGATCTTGATCCTGAGTTCATGTTGATGATAAGGTTGTTGAGGTACTTAACATTGCATGTTGATATTTCTTGATTGTGTTTCTGGTTTTCATTGGTTGAAGTGATCGGGTTGAATGATTTTCATGTAACATGTTGGTGTTCTTCATTTAGTCCTAGCCAACCTGATGATGGAATGTGTTGCAAAGGTTTAGAGCATGATTAGTGGATCTGAGCATCTTTGAGGTTGATGATATGGATCATTGCAATGTCATGGATGACATATAATGGATCGCATTGGGAATTAAATTATAATTTATTATCTATTTGCAATTAGGTCCCTGATCGACCTAGTTGAGATGAGTTGATGAATTGTATTTATAGATGTAATCATTTGAAGTTGTGAAGAAGAAAAAAGTGTGAAAATGTGTGGATGGATGAAATAAATGGTATACATGATGTTGTGTGAAGAGGTATGAGTGGAATCTTAAATAATTCAAATATATATGTACTTCATTGGAACTATTTTGGCATAGCAGATGCCATCTATTAGTTCATGTGTTTGGACTGTAAGCCCTATTTAATCCATGATCAAATTATGTTGTAAGGCAGTGAGCCTTGTTGTAATTGTGTTTGAGAAGTGAGCTCTAGGAATTTTTCCTGAATGCAAGTGCATTCCCCTTTGTAATACTCCTAGCAAAGTACAATACTTATTATTGAGTGCATTCATCTTGTGGGTTCCATCCCCACCGTAGTTTTTCCCCTAACAGGGTTTCCACATCAAAAATCTTTGTGTTATGTGTTTCTTCTGTGTTGAGATGTTGCTTTCATATTTATCATTAAGATATGAAATTAAATTTTATAAGTTGGTGATAGTTTAATGATTGTGGTGTGATAGTTTAATGATTGTGGTGTAACTTATTAACCCCCCCCCCTCTCAATTATGTGTGTGCTTCTTAATGTCTAACAATTGGTATCAAAGCTACTGTCCTATTTGAGAAGCTTGACCATTTGAGGAGATCTGGGATGTTGACCTTTAAGAAGGAGAGTCCAAGATTTGAAGGAACAAATTACACTATGTGGAAGGACCAGATGATTACACACTTGAGATGTCTTAGCAAAGAATATTGGGTTGTTACAAAGAAAGATTACAAGCCTCTTGTTGATCTTTCTACTATGAGTTTTGATGAGAAGAAATAATAGGATATTAATATTAGATGATATCAAGCCTTGAAGAGTACCTTATCAGATGTTGAGTATACAAATGTCCTAGGATTGGAAACTGCACGTCAAGTATAGGAAAGTATAGAAACATTATAAGAAGGAGACAAGTTTGTGAAGCAAGAGAATCCAAAAATCCTAAGAGGAAGATATGAATCATTAAGCATGAGAGAAGATGATAACATTACGATGTATGTGAATAAGATCATTGACCTTGTGTGTAGTATCATATGCGCTGGTGGAAAATTGGAGAAGAGGAGATTATTTCTAAAATTTTGAGATCTTTGCCTCCTCCTTACAATCATAAAGTTTCTCATATTGAATAAATTATAATGGTGTCTACTGTGACAAGAGATACAATGGTTGGTAAGTTATCTTATTTTGAAATGAGTGAATTTGTAGATAAATTTCCTAAAGTTGAATCTTCATTTAAATCTACTATCTCTAAGGATAATAAAATATATGACCCTAGTGAAAGTTCATCTAAGCTTGGTAAATATGCTAAGGAATGGGAACAAATTGAGAAATAGGAAAGAGAGCTTGAAACCCTATTTGAAAAGAAGCTACCTAAGGGATATGGTAAGTATGAAGGAAAGTTTCCTTTGAAGTGTTTTTCATTTAACAAGATTGGTCAAATTTCATCTAGATGTCCTAACAAAGAGCCCAAGTACAAGAATAAGAAGTTCAAACATAAATATCAAAAGAAATGCTACTATGTTGTTGATGAAGGAACTACTGATGATGAATATGAGAAGAGAAAAGATGAGATTGTGTTCATTGCTAATAAAGATGAGAATACTAATGAAGAGAAAGCCTTGGTTTCGCATGTGGATAAGAGAGATGATTGGGTTATTGACAGTGGATCTTCACATCACATGACCAGAGATAAAAGATAATTTGTGAATCTTTGGTAACAATGCTCCATGTTTGATCAAAGGAAGAGGTTCAATTACACTTGATGGTAAGAGTAATACTAATGATGTTTTGTATGTTGAAGATTTAAGGCATAATATTTTGAGTGTTGGACAGTTAGTTAATAAGGGATATCACTTGGAATTCAAGAATGGAATGTGTAAAATCATTGGAAGCACTCAAATTGAGATTGCATAAAGTAAAAAGACTAGAGATAATGTATTTCATTTGAAAAATTCAGAAAATAGATGTTTGATTGCAAAGGTTGATGGCAGTTGGTTGTGGCATTAAAGATTTTTTCATGTAAACTTTGATAACATTGTGAATATTAGCACTACAAATGTTGTAATAGATTTACCTAGATTGTAGAAGCTTGCTAATGCGATGTGTAAGGAATGTCGATTGGGAAAGCTAACTAAATCTACCTACAAAAGTAAGACCTATTCTTCAAGTGGATTGTTAGACTTGGTACATACTCATTTATGTGGACCTACTAGGACAAGAAGTTACTATGGAGATAGATACTTTATTATATTCGTTGATGATTATTCAAGGATGATGTGGGTTACATTTTTGAAAGAAAATTCTAAGGCATTTGACAAAATCAAGATCTTTAGAGCTATGGTTTAGATTGAGACAAGTATGAAGCTAAAAATTTTGAGATCTGATAGAGGTGGAGAGTTTACATCTAGATAATTTGATGAATTCTATGAAGAGCATGGAATAAAGAGATAAATGTTTTCTCTGAGGACCCCACAATAGAATGGAATTGTAGATAGAAGAAATAGACAATTCTTGACACTGTAAGGACTATGATAATTGAAGGAAATATTTCGCAGAGTTATTGGAGAGAAACTATTAGCACTATTTTTATACACTTAACCAAGCTCAAATCAAGAATGGTATTGGTAAGACTCCTTATGAGCTTTGGTATGATCATATTTCTAATATAAAGTATTTCATAATCTTTCAAAGCAAATGTTATAATAAGAGAGATGAATATTTAGGAAAGTTTGATCCTAGAAGTGATGAAGGAATATTTCTTGGTTATTCTACAAAGAGCAAAGCATACAAATAATATAATCATAGATTGAAAAAGATGATTGAGAGTGCTAATGTGAAAGTAGATGAAATTTTTCAGAAGCCAATTAGATCTTTCATTTATGAATCAGATGAAGAAGAAGGAAGTCAGATTGTGTAAGCACAAAATCAGAATCAGAATGGATCAGAAGAACAAAATGAAGAAGTTGGAGATGAGGAAGAATTGGAAATACAAGAGTTAGCTACAAATACAAATTTGAAGACTCTGAGGTATGTAAAGCTAAATCATTCATAGAATTAGATTATTGGTGATAGAAAAAAAGGTGTTCAAACTAGAGGAAGGATTGCTAAAAATGAAATTTGTTTGATTTCAAAGATTGAACCTAAGGATGTTGATAAATCATGCAAAGATCAAAGTTGCTTCAAAGATGTGGAAGAATAATTGGAACAAATTAAAAATAATAAGACATGGATTCTTATTCCTAGACCTATGGAAAATAATTTGATTGGTACTAAATGGGTATTCAGAAACAAATTAAATGAAGACGGTGAAGTGGTTCGGAACAAATCAAGAATTGTTTGTAAGGGATATTCTCAGATGGAAGGTATTGATTTTAAGGAGAATTTTGCTCCTGTTGCTAGAATTTAAGTTGATAGAATCTTTTTTGCATATGCTACTTACAAAAATTTTCAAGGTATATCATATAGATGTTAAGTCTGCTTTCTTGAATGGAGAATTGGAAGAAGAAGTCTACATTGAGTAACCGGATGGTTTTTCCTTGACTGATAAAGATGACATGGTTTGTCAACTGAAGAAATATTTATATAGACTAAAGAAAGGTCCTAGAGCCTTGTATGCAAGGTTAGATAAGTATTTATTGAAGATTGGTTTCAATAAAGGTACTACTGACAGTGACTTGTACTTCAAAATTGTTGATGATAATAGTGTTGAAGTCTTTGTGGATGATATAATTTTTGGTTGAAATGACAAGCTAAGTAAGGAATTTTTTGATGAGATGCAAAAGGAATTTGAGATGTCTATGATAGGTGAGATGAAATTTTTTCTTGGACTGCAAATTACACAAATAGATAAGGATATTTTTATTTCTCAGTCTAAGTATGTGAAAGAATTGTTGAAGAAATTTGGTATGGAAGATTCAAAACCTGTTGGTACTCTTATGATTGCTGGTTGTAAGTTGATAAATATTGATGGTACACCTAACGGAAATCAAAATAGATATAGATCAATGATTGGTGGATTGTCATATTTGATACAAACTAGACCAGACATTATGAATGTTGTTTTCATTGTTGCTAGATTTTAATCAGAAATGAAGGAATCACATGTTGTTGTTAAGAGGATATTCAAATGCTTGAAGGGAAAAATTGATTAGGTTTTATGGTATGGTAAAGATGATGATTTCACATTGTGTGCATATACTGATATTGATTGGGCAAGTAATGTGGATTACATAAAGAGCACTAGTGGTGGAGCATTCTTCTTGTGTAAGAAATTAGTTTCATGGGGAAGTAAGAAACAAAATTGTATATCATAATATACTGCCGAAGCTGAGTATATTGTTAATTTTGTTAATTATATACACGTAGCATGGATGAAACAAATGTTCAAAGTGACTATTGATGAGCCTGTTAGGCCTGTAAAATTTTCCATGGTTCTAAGTCTTGCTTATGTTTATGCAATGTTTAAGCCTGGTTCTTAAACCTCTTTTTGTTATTGGTTCCAAACCCTTGGTTCATTTTTGGTCAAAAAACCCTAGGTCTTCTGGTCTTTTATAAAGTGGTGTTACATTTTTGGGTCACATAAGTTATATTCCCATGGGTCTTAAGTCATCATGTGTGGGGCATGCCTTTAAATATATCCTAAAGTCCTAGTGGGGTCTACATTTTAATTTTTTCCTAAGTCTTAAGTCCCCGCAATGTTTTATTTACCACAAGATGTCAAGCATGTTCCTTTTCATCCAACGGTAGGCATAATGCCTTGATTGCAAGATGTAGTCAGTTTACTCTTAGAGGGTTCACGCCTAAGAGAAAAGTGTCAATATTCAAATCATGGGGCCCTCTCCTTCTAAGTTGGTGGTGAGATAAAGTCAAGTCAGATATGATTCAATCTAACGGTTGGCACGTTTCCAGGATCAGAAGTTGCAGGGAAGATATCCTTTATGGCATCATGCCTGTGCAAAATGTGTCATATGGCGGGACCAGTATAAAGCCAAATGAACATTAAGGACTGTCAGATTTAGTTTGATCTAACAGTTGGCGTGA
>MU224458.1:462364-472460 GCA_018584345.1 Thuja plicata | reverse complement strand
CAACATGTGAGATAATTGAATTCTTTTTAATTAAGAATTGCTTTATTTGATGAAATTAAATTAATTTAATTGAAATTAATTTAATTAGAAGAATGTAATTAGTAAGTTTAAATATTTGATTTTAAACCATAGGAAATTGAGTTTAATTAATTAAATAATGATAATTAATCAATTAAAGCTTAATTAATTAAATAAAATTAATTAGTTAATTAATTTTGGGAATTGGATTAAATGATTTGAGAAGTGAATTTAGAAGAAAATAGGTGATTAATTAATGATTAAAAGACCATTAATTAATAGATGAAAATTAGTGTTTTTAATGTAAAGTCGCAAGCCTGTCCATTTTAGGGTGCCTACAATACCACTATACGAAGATGACTATTTTTTATTCATCGCGGGTTCACACCTAGTTGCCATGTAGCACATAGTGGGTCCTACCTAGAGTTGAAGGTAAGTTAAAGATGTGTCATATTAGATCTAATCAGACGATAGGCATAATTCCTTGATCTAAATTTACCTGATGTTTAGTCTTCAAAGAATCACACCTTTGTGCCACATAGCCATCTAAGATCGTGGTTCTGGGATCGTAAAATCATTAAGGACTATCAAATTAAAAGGTATCTAGTGGAGGTCATGATACCGCTATGTGAAGATGCACGAAGTTTATTCATAGAGGGTTCACGCCCATTTGACACATAGCAGATCAGATTGTGGGTCTGGTTCTCAAAGAAAGTAAAGGTAGATCACATCTATTTCAATCTGATGGTGGGTATGATGCCTTGATCAAAACTAGCACGATGGATAGTTTTCACGGGATCACGCCTGAGTGACACCTGTCCATGTTGATCAATGCAGGTAAAAAAGGATAAAGAATTCCCAAGGAAAATAATATTGTGCCATGTGGATTTCTGAGGTGTCCTTGATGTGTTTCATATGCTAGAGCTCGCGGGTGTTTTAAAAGATGATCGACGATAGTGTTTTAAAGTTGGATATAAAGTTTAATCTAGGTCGTTGATGGCAATTTTCCTACTAGGGATGACCGTTATGAAAAATATTTGAATTTTTAAATATTTTCCTAAGGTTTTTGAAGCAGTGGCTCTGCATTTCATGCTATAGTAGGGTAGAGAGATAAATTTGATTTTTTGGGTTGTATTTATGTAGTTGTAGGACACTGTTTGGATGCAAATTTGATGACTCAAAATGCATTTATGATGAGAATGATAGTTTGGGGTTTCTAGTCATATTTCCAAACCTTTTATTAACCCTAAAGGACTATTCTCCAACATCCTAAGGTTATTGGTGACTACAAATAATATCTTGTGTAGAAAGGAATAAAGACAGGTTTTACTTGGCCAATCAGAACAATTCTGGAGTTATTACAAAGGCGATGTGATCCAATAAGATTTATCTTGTAATAACTCAGTTGTTGGTTATGTTGCATATCTTGTCTTTGATGTGAATTATTAAGGTTTTGGTTGTTAGCTCTTGACCTAAATGATCTGAGGCTTGTTGCAATCCTTGTTCTATAAAAGGAGTTCTAGGATCATTTAGAAAGGGCTGGAAAATTGGAAAGTATAGAAAAGCATAAGTTGCATACTTATTTCTAGTCAGGGATATAGCAGATTTGCATCTAGGCTGTGTCAATATAGAATATAAATTTTTAGGTCTTTTGAATTTATTGAAGCATTGTATATCTTGAATCAGATTGATATAGGAAGATTATTCTTCATACTTAATACAGATATTCCAGATTCAAGTATCTCCTTTGTTCTTATTTCTTGAGTTGTGAATTTTTTGATTCATTGCATAGAGTTTATCTATGTGCATGTTGTTATTCCTTAATTAGTTTTGATCTAGGATCAAATTAAATATTGCTTTGGATTAGACATAGGTTCATTTGGTCTGCACAAGGATTTTATAAGAAGTGTTTGGTCTGGGTTAGTTGTATTTATGGCTTTAAATCTTTGAAAATAGTTGGTTTATGTGTTCTGCATCTGCATTAGAGATATTACCCAATGGATAAAGCACTGATAAGGAATTAGTACCTTATATTGATACATGTTTGATTGGGTTTGGCTATATTCTGCAAATTTTAAATCAAAGCCATTTCAGATTCCTTTTGATTTTTGTGGTTGAGTGCTATATGTTCTTCATGGTAATTGAGAGTCAATGAATGAGTGGTTATCATTTAGTAATTTCTTACCATTTTATGTTGTTTAAATCTAAAGAGAGTTGTAAAGTTGTATATTGAGCTATATTAGGTGTACCTGCCTTGGTCTTGTAGAAATAGAAGTGCAGAGGGTAGTTTTGCCCTATAGTTGGTCCAGTTACCTTAGATTTTCCTATATTTGGAACTAACCATTCTTCAAAATCCCTCTAAATGTATATTGGTAGCTTATAAAGCGTAAAACATTTTAAAACACCAACAAAGCCTATTTCTATACACTATGACAATTCAAGTGCTATCAATATTTCAAATAACCATGTGTTCCATTCAAAGACAAATCATATGTCTATCAAATATCATTTCTTGAGAGACAAATTCAGTGAGAAAGAAGCTAAATAGGAGTATGTATCTACTAAAGATAAGATTGTAGATATATTCATGAAGCACTTTCCAAAGGATACTTTTGAGTATCTCTGAGGTAAGCTTAGGGTGATTTTCCCTCCTGATAAGAGCTAGAGATGCATTGAGATGTGTCACTCCAGTGTTCTTATAGATCTATCATTATTCTAGATTGATATTTTGGTGGTTTCTGCTTAGGGGGAGTAGTGTGTCGTAAGTATTTCATGAGATGTGTTGTTCATATTTTTGGCCTCTATGACTTAGTGCATACATATGCCTTTTCCATTGATGTCAAAAGGGGAGAGATATTCATGTGAAAAATAAGTGAACTTTGGGGAGAGATATTCTATATGAGGGAGATATTGTAAATGTTATATTATGGATATTGTTGATATTGTTGTTGGTATTATTTTTTTGTGCATTGATTGAATTTTTCACATCATATGTTTCCATCAATGTCAAAGGGGGAGATTGTTGGATGTTTATGAGATGTTGTTCAGATTATGCATATATGTTGGCAATAATGTTTTTTCATTGATGTCAACATAATTCTACTATTGAAGACAGTGCTCCTGGTATGTTCAGTGAGGTTGAATTGCTTGGTAAGAATACTACACAAATGATCTACATTTGTGATAAAACAATTATGTTCTAAGATGTTTGTAGCTTATGCATGTTAGTTTGAAGATGTTATAGTGATTATTTGAGAGAGTTATGATCGATTTACTAGTCTCTCGTATTTTGGTTGTTCAGGAAAAGATAGAGTTTCAGTTTTTGGATCGATATGGATCAGTGTTGAAGAGTTGTTGGTTTCTAACCTGGTAATGAGTTTGGGATGTGCATATATGTCCTCAACTCAAGTGTTTAATGATTTGGATATTGGAAAGCTACATTTATTGAGTAATAGAGGTTGTAGATAGTGTTATTGATAAATAGTTCAAAGATGGATCTTGATCCCGAGTTTGTTTTGATGCTAAGGTTGTTGAGGTACTTAACATTTATTGTTGATATTTCTTGATCATGTTTCTATTTTGCATTGGTCGAAGTGATCGGGTTGCATTATTTTCATGTAACATTTTAATGTTCTTCATTTGGTCTAAGCTGGCCTGATGATGTAACGTGCCGCAAAGATTTAGAGCATGATTGGTGGACCTGAGCATCTTTGAGGTTGATGATATGTATCATTGCAATGTCTTGTCTGAAATTCAATGGATCACATTGAGAATTGAGTTGTAATTTATTATTTGTTTGCAATTAGGTCCCTGGCCGGCCTAGTTGAGATAAGTTGATGAATTGTATTTATAGATGTAATCATTTGAAGTTGCGAAGAAGAACAGAAGTGTGAGAATGTGTGGATGGATGAAATAAATGATATACATGATGTTGTGTGAAGAGGTATGAGTAGAATCTTAAATAAGTCAGAGATCTATGCACTTCATTGGAATTGTTTTGGCATAACAAATGCTATCTATCAGTTCATGTGTTTGGATTGTAAGTCCTCTTTGATCTATGATCAAATTATGTTGTAAGGTAGTGAGTCTTGTTGTAATTGTGTTTTAGCAGTGAGCTCTAGGAAGTGTGCCTAAATGCAAGAGCATTCCCCTTTGTAATACTCCTAACAAAGTACAATACTTATTACTGAGTGCATTCATCTTGTGGGTTCCATCCCCACCCTACTTTTTCCCCCTAATAGGGTTTCCACGTGAAAAAATTTGGTGTTATATTTTTCTATTATGATGAGATCTTGATTTAATGTTATCATTTAGATCTAAGATTAAAGTTTATAAGTTGGTGAAAGTTTAATGATATTATGACACAACTTATTCACTCCTCGTATCAGTTGTGTGTGTGCGCTTCTTAAGGTCTAACACATGTATCATATTGGCATGCTACTAAAAGGGAACACATTTCTTCACAAAGTGGTAGACATCTTGTTCCATTGTAGGCTAGTAATAACATATTCGCAAGAGCTTCTTTACAATTATGGTGAGACCAGTAGAATGAGAACCACAAATTCCTTTGTGAACCTATTATAATGTCATTTGAGATTCTTCTGATCCTAAACACCTAAGGAGGGTTATATCAAAGTACTTTAAATAAAAGGTCTCTCTAAGGATGGTGTAATGGGAGAAATGAAAAATAAAGGTGTCACGGTGATAAGGTGAGGTGGGATGATATAATCATGAAGGTAAGCATAAATTTCATGGTACAAAGGGGAATCAGGATCAACAATATCACACACCATTTATGACTTAGGTATGTCATAGGATGACATCATGATATGTTCCACAATAAATTCACACCGATGAATATTCTCAAGCATGGAAATCAGGGATCCAATGGTGGCCATGGCATCAATTTCTTTTTTGTTTTCTTGAGGGATATATGCAAACTATATCTCTATGAAATTTTGTTTCAATTCCTCAACCATGCATCTATATGGAAGCAATTTATCATCTTTTGTCTTATATTCATCATTGACTTATTTGATCACAAGATGAGAGTTTCCAAAGACATTTAAACTTGTGATTTTTCAAAAGATAGTGATGTGAAGCGCTGTAACTAAAGCCTCATATTTTGCAATATTATTTGTACATTCAAAGGACAACTTGTAAGACTTTGGTATACAATCCCATTGTGGAGTGATTTTCTTTTTATTCCCTTGATCCTTTTTGTGTGTACGAACCATCAAAGTATAATTTTCATTATTTACCAGGAGTAACTATCATAATGACATCATCAGGTAATTATTTGATGAGGGGATGATCACTAGGCATGGGTGCTTTGGCCAATTGGTCAGATATGACTTGTTCTTTTATTGCTTTTTGATCTACATATTCAATGTCAAACTCATAGAGGATCATGACCCACTTTGTTGTTCTTCTAGTAAGAGTTGATTTAGATATCAAATACTTGACCGGATCAATTTTGGAAATAAGATTTGTTTTGTGATTGATCATGTAAAGGTGAATTTTTTGTGTACAAACAATAATTGTGAGGCATATTCATTCAATAGGTGTATAGTTAAGATCGTATCCAACAAAGGTATGGCTAATGTCATATATCACTCTTTCTTTCCCGTTTTCATCTAGTTGTGCCAGAAGTGCCCCAAGTGCAACGGTGATAACTAATATAAACAAGAGTAGATTTCTTCCCTAAGATAGTGGTACAAGCATTGGTGGTGATTCAAGATATTCCTTTAGCTGGTCAAAGGCCTTTTGACATAAGCAATCCTACTAAAATTTGGCATCTTTATGAAGGAGGTGAGAAAATGGTTGACACTTCTCGACAAGATAAGTAATCAAGTGATGGATGGACTGAAGCTTGCCTTGAAGACTACACAACTATTTAAGGTTCTTAAGAGGTGGAATATCAAGTATTTCTTTGACTTTCTTAGGATCCAAATTAATTCCTCTATGTGACACAATGTACCCTAAAAACTTACTTGACGTAAGTTCAAAGACACATTTCTTAGTATTAAGTTGCATTGTGTGTTGATCTCTAAGTTTTGTTGATCATTAGTGTCCCACACTTAGTCATTTATCCCGTCAGTTTAGTCGGTCATCACTGTGGCTGAGCTATCTAGTATAGGCCGATCTATCTGGCATAGTCATTGTTGAGAAGATAATGGTTGCCAAGTGACTCGGCAATCAAGCAAAATTTGACCATGTTCATGTTGAGCGCCAAAGTCTTAATGTGTAGAGCAAGACAGTTTTGACATACATGTTAGGAATGACACAAACTTGAAGGTAAACTATTTTGGGCCGACTTGTTCATGAATTTAATGATTTCAACATAGTTAATTACACATTAATTATTTGATCCCAATGCGTGGCATGGAGCCAATCAGAAAATTGGAATGCCCAAGCGGCATAAGCATTTGATCTTGATCATTGATCTAGATCCAGATGCCAGATTCGTAAAGTATATAAGATTGCTTCTTAAACCCTAAAATATGAGAGTGGTGCAAGTGTGTATGAGAGGATAAGTGTATGTGTACATGATAGATGTACAAAGGGTTATTTTGATAGAAGAAGCATAGATCTAGTAGAGTGAAAGAGTAGTGAACAAAAGAGTAAAGACATATTAGATTATTAGATCAGAGAAGGTATTGGAAAGAGGAGATCTTTTATCAGCATCACAGTGCATAACGAAGGATCAGTTCTTGAGACATTCTAACCAGTGTATCAGGTGAAATATCTTAATAGAGTGGTTCTAACAGACCTTTCTAAATCTCTTAGCCGAGTGCTTACTTTGTTGTAATTCTAAATCCTTTTAGAAGGTAGATTGTAATGATCTATAGCTCTTAACTGGATAGACCTTTAACCAGGTAGATTACATATTGTGATCAAACTTTGTAGCCCTAACATGCACACTTTATTGCTGCAGTAGTGAAGATTTTTGTGGGTATCATCCCCACCCCAATTTTACCTTATTGGGTTTCTGGGTTACCAAAATTCTGTGTCTTGAGTTATTTATTTACCGTCATGGATGCTACTAGTTGTTAGATCAATTACATTTATGTATGGTTGTGGATTAGTTTTGTTTTAAAGGATAAAAGTTTTAAGATCTGATTCACCCCCCCCGCCTCTTAGTATCTTGCTTTCCCCTATTTTATTTCATACAATTGGTATCAAAGCTCAGTTCTCCTACAAAAGGTTTTAATCAGCTTGAGAGTACAGATCTAGAGATGGAGATTTACAAATCGGGTAGTCATTGAGAATCAAAAGATTGAAATTTAGCTAGCATTACATTAGCTTGAGACTGCAAGATAGGAACTAAATAAGTCCTTGCAAGCAAGGAAATATTTAGCCAAACAAATGAATGATACTCATTATCATGAAGAAGACACTGCAAATCTATTTTAGAATGGAAACTCTACTGAGAGCAATGCAGCAGTTGTAGATCTACTGGAAAGGAACAATACATTGTGTGAAGAAGTCAGAAACCTGAAAAGAGAACAAGAAATGGAAACGGTAAGACTATGTGAAGTAGTGGAACAAAAGAAGAAATCTGAAGATGACAAAGCTATGGCTAAAGAAGACAAAAGAATGATTATTGTCAGACTTGATGAAAGAACACATGAAGTACAAATGATGACAAACAAATAGGTTGACATGGTCAATCAACTACTACTTGTAAATTAGGAGATGAGTAGGAAAGATATGGAAACTATGAATCTAAGATCTGAGAATAGTCAATTGAAAGATGAATTGAGATCTGAGAAAGAACTGAATGAAAGATTGAACAAACCCAATGAAGCTTTAACTCATTTTGAAAACTTGATGGAAGCATCAAGGAGATCTAAAGATTCTTCTGGATTAGGACACATCGAACATCAGACATCTATTGAGAAAGGAGAATCATCTAATATTGGTGAAAAGAGGAATGAAAAGTCAAAGAACAACAATCCTGTATGCCACCACTATGGAAAATTAGGACACACAGCAAACATCTGCCGAAGCAAGATTGGTAAGTCCAATCCTAAACCTAAGTTCAATGGTTATTGCTTTAACTGTAAGAAGTTTGGACATCAAGCACATGAATGTTGGGAAAAGGCAAATAATGCACCTCCCACACCTAGATTCAATGGATATTGTTACAACTATCAAAAATTTGGACATAGAGCACGAGATTACAGATATAATGCTAAACAACAATGAACATCAAAGAGACAAGCAAAAGCACCAAGGAAGGGTAACACTTACAATTGGGATTATAACACATGGCATAGCTGTCATTATTGTGGTGAGTATGGACATGTTCCAAAAAACTACATAAAAACACATTTCAGAGGTAAATCTAAGAGTTGGATGAATGGAAGCCTAGTTTTCTATAATTGTTTGAAAATTTGTCATACTAGGAAAGATTGCAAAACAAGGGTACCTGCTCCCACTGTTGAGAAGAATAGAGCACAAATGAACCAGACATGGATAAGGAAAGAAGAACCATGTAGAAGTGAAGCTACTAAAGCCGAGGTCACCCAATCCAATGGATTAGGTGATCCCACCATCACTAATTAAGCAAAGGAAGGTATGTAAGGAACTGTGTTTATATTTCATATCTCTTATCAGTTCCTAACATAGAAAAGTGCAATAGTCCATATCTACATATGATAAGATGCATCAGGACACATTTTGATTTATGTAGCAAGCAAAGTCAAAATGCACTATAGGTGCTGAGCAACAGTATATTTCTAATGTATGTCGAGTAAGTTTTGTTTGATGATCGAGAGGAAAGTGAATTTTGTGAGTCAGTTGAGAACAGCTGTTTGGCACTCACTTAATGGAAAGAACATTTAATGCTGACCTAACTTTCTACTGTTGGATTCTATATAAATGAAAGAGCTATTTCATTTCTTCTCACCATGTGAGTAAGAATTTCATAAGAGCAATTGTGCATTTGTGAACTTGAATTCTGTAAATATTTTCAAAGATCTCGACAGCTTGCCATCGACAACCTCTTTAGTGGAAAAGTGTGGATTTTGTTACTTGCCAAGTGACTGCTCATTATAATACCTCTGTAGCTAAGGATTATGCATCCTTTCCACTAGAAATAAGATGTTGAACTCACTAAATTATTGACCAAGGAGCGTAAACTTGAAATGGTGACTGCAAATTATATGCTCTAATCCATCTTAAAAGTCATCATTATAGTAAATGGAAAATGCTTGAAAGGAACTAAAATAGGAAATGAAATGTCAACAGTGTAATCTAAAGATGAAGTGACTTGCTGAAATAGTAAGTTTAATCCTATGCTGAAGGAATGATAAACTAGCTAACTGCCTTTGCTGTAAGAACAACCACTGGTGCTGTTACTAGTGGCTGCAAGAGCAACAAATTCCTACTTGCTTCAAATAACTTGCAACCTACTTAACTAAAAATTAGATTCACCTCCCATGTGGGCCCCCATGGAAGTGTGAATAAATAAGATCTCAGATACTAGAAGTTGAAGCTCTCATAATTTATTCATAAAACATGGATTACACAGGATACAGAAAATAAGACTGTATATCTCTTTCTAAATTACAATAGAGTACTATAATAATAATTCTCTATCTATCGACTAACTACTGGGAATAGAACTTCCAGCTTATTTAACAACAACTTGAAACAAACTCCTATTGACTAGGACTTCCCCAACATTAGGGATATGGCATTCATCAAGAACATGACCAACAACTTAAACTGAAGGAACAAACTGCATTTATACATTCATGAAATCTAGGAACACACTACTGCTAGATTGACTCCATCATGACCGCTTCAACTATGATTCATCCGCAACAGGACTCATTCTCACCCGCGGTAGTAGAACCATTATGAGGTCCACAATGGTTGGTCATTTCAAAGTGTTACTTTGTTCCTCTTATGTTGACTCCTTCCTTATTCATTTATCCATTGCCTCTGCAAAAGGGTTAGCATGTGTACATATCCAAGACAAAGAATTCATAACAAGTTTATTTACTACCTCGCTCTTCACCATATGGCTACAGGAAACCCACCCGACTTAAGGTAAGACAGAAAGGTA
>MU224458.1:436505-456319 GCA_018584345.1 Thuja plicata | reverse complement strand
TGAATTTGGTTGTAACCACTGAACCCATCCAAGAAGGAAAAATACTTCTTACCTGCTAGGTTGTCAAGGACTTGGTCTATGAATGGTAGTGGAAAATGGTCCTTTTTAGTGGCTATATTGAGCTCCTATTAATCTACACAAACGCGCCATTTTCCTCCTTTATTGGGAACTATGACAAGGGGTGACACCCATTAGCTGTCAAAAATTGGGTAGATAAACCTGGCATTAAGTAGTTTTTGGAGCTCAGTTTTGACTATATCCCTTAGGATAGGATTGACTCATCGTTGGGGTTGTCTGACAAGTTTACAATCTGGATTTATATAGATCCAATGGGTACAAATTTTGGGATCTATTCCTTTCATGTCGGTGTAATCCCAGGCAAAAGCCTACTGGTTTTCCTGTAAAAGCTGGAGGATATTTTTTTGACATCGTAACGATAGGTTAGAGTTGATATTCAATTCTTTGCCAGGACTAATTTCCATTTTGATGACCTTATCCATCATGGCCAACTCAGCAATTGGAGGTGAAGCTAGTTCATGGGGTACTAAGAGATGAAGATAGTTGGAGGATAGTGAATATGGAGATGCATTGGGAGTGGTCAAAATAGTCTCTAATACACAGTCCGATTGTGGACACAACTGGGAATCTATGCCATAGTTATTAGTGAGGATAGATGAAATTATGTCATCTTCTTCCCTAGAGGCTAGAAACGGCTCTCTTCCTATTACCATGAGTTGCTAGATTGAGTTGGTTTTGAGATCAAGCTCATCTAATTCTAGCCACATGGAATGCTCTTCCTGCAACATGGGTTGAGCATGGGAGTAGAGTGTCAAGTTTTTGGTGTTGACGCCATTAGAGATGGTCATCTTTCCTGACCGGAAAGCTATGAAGGCATCAGCAGTGGCAAACCACAGTCATCCTAAAATCAAAGGGTACCCACCCATATCAGCTTAGGGGAGAGAATCACAAAGTCTATGGGATACTCCCAGGAATGTAGGGTGACTATCACATCTTCAATTACCCCATTAGGTTTAACAGTAGAACTATCAGCCAGTTGCAAAATGGTTGGTGTATCTCGAAGACCAACAATGTTCAGATTGGATAGGACTTCTTTGGTCATAACATTTATAGACACACCTAAATCCACTAAGGCATTTAGAACTTGTATACCTTGGATGGTAACTGTAACCACAAGACTTCCTGGATCGACATACTTGGGTACAGAAAACTTGTCTAACATAAGATCAGAGAGATGGCCAACTACATGAATGGTCTTGGGATCCTTTTTCCTCCTTCCAGGTTGTTTAATGCAGGCCTCCCGAATAGCTTTAGTATAGGTAGGGACTTCCTTGATAGCATCTAGGAAAGGAATCTTTACCGTTATATGCTTTAATTGGTCAAGTAAGTCGACTATAGCATGGTTTACTATGGGTTCATCTTGTTGAGCTAATCTCTGAGGAAATGGAGGCTCTTTGGCTACAGGAGCCGTCACATCTTCGTGGTCAATAGGAGGCTCCTCCACTTCGGTTATGACAGGGGGTTGTGGTGAAGCAAGGGTAGTTCCTAACCTGAGATGAATGTCATGCAAGGCATAGCTCTACTGCTAAGCGGGCGGTTTGTTATTGGGATTGGGATTAGGTTGTGCGGGCAGCTGTGGTGGCTTAGGAGGATTATTAAATGCTACAGGAGGAGGCATTAGAGCTTGTTGTTGTGGAGGGGTCATTATGGATTTCTAATTAGTCCATTGATTAGGTTGTTTCCACCCTTGCTGGGACTGTTGCCAGCCTTGCTGGGGCTGTTGCCAGCTTTGCTGGGGGCTGCTGCCAACCCTACTGGGGTTGTTGCCAATTATTATATCCTCTAAAATTATGGGGACCTAAATTTGGGAAACTCTACCATGGATTATTATTGCTAGGAATGTGAAGAGGATCTTGAGGCATACCTAGTTGTGGGGCCCATGGCCTACGTTGATCAACATATAGCACCTCCCCGTTCTCATCGATAAATTTGAACTCCATGGGCATCAGCTGGGACTCTACATTTGCAATGGTCTTGCATTTGCAGCTCCTCTTTTTCTCCCTATAATGCAGGCAGTATTCTGCGAGCACAGCATCAGCATCCTCCTTCTTCTTTCGAGCTTGCATGGTATCCAGCTGAGTAGCGACATCGTTAATGATGTCCTACTTGAAGTCTGATAGGAGATTAGAAAGTTCTATCTTGGATACCCCAGAGCTAGCATACTTGTGTGGTAGGTCTCAGATTCCTCTACCCTTCTTGACAGTGGCCCGGGAGTAGTTCAAGCAGATATTTTTGATATCATCCCAATTTTTTTGTGTAACATCACCTCCAGTCATTAGGTCCAAAACCTCAATGCTTCCTTCATTGATACCTTTAATGAAAAGGTGTTTCTGAGAGTCCTCGTTCAATTGATGTTGAGTGTTACACTGCAGGTTGTACATGAACCTCGAGACATAATCTTCCAGGGTCTCATCCTCTTTCTAGGTCATCTTGAAGATGTCATCACCTTTCAAATCCTACCCTCAACAGTATTATTTGTATTTGGAAAGAAACATGTTGCTCATGGCAGTCCAATCTACTACGGCGTTAGCACCAAGGCCCATGAACCATCGTAGTGCAACTTCCTTCAGAGTGGATGGAAAAAAATTGAGCTTATGGGAATTAGTTGTATAGTTGTAGCTCCTACAAAGGATTTCGAACTCAAAAAGGAAAGTCTCAGGGTCTTCGGTGATGAGGCCATAGAACTTGGGCAAGGCTGCAGAGGGTATGTTCTTCAAATTCTAATTTCCTTGCTGAGGAAAAATTGGGAAGGGAAAGGTTTGTTGAGCCATCCTTGGAGGAGGCCTTGGTGGTGGTAAGAGATCTTCTGGTTTAGCAAATAGTTCATCTAATTGTAAGGATTCTTCAGATGATAGTAAGTGATCAAATGCATCAGAAAATATGTTTTGAAGTGGTTCTTCAACTTCTATGGGTGCAAATTGGGGTTCCTCAAGCTCAGAATGGAATAGACTAAATGGCTCGGCTTGATGATCTTAAGGAAGGAAACGCCCAAGATGATCTCTTCTTCTATGCATAAAAAGAAATGCTAAACTAGGCCTAAAATGACTCTAGGCTAGATTAGATTGACACCATCCCTGGCAGTGGCGCCAAAAATGACTGCTTGTTATAATACCTCTATAGCTAAGGATTATGCATCCTTTCCACTAGAAATAAGATGTTGAACTCATTCAATTATCAACCAGGGAGCGTAAAATTGAAATGGTGACTGCAAAGTATATGCTCTAATCCATCTTAAAAGTCATCATTATAGTAAATGGAAAATGCATGAAAGGAACTAAACTAGGAAATGAAATGTCAACAGTGTAATCTAAAGATGAAGTGACTTGCTGAAATAGTAAGTTTAATCCTATGCTGAAGGAATGATAAAATAGCTAATTGCCTTTGCTGCAGGAACAACCACTGGTGCTGTTACTAGTGGCTACAGGAGCAACAGAGTCCTACTTGCTTCAAATAACTTGCAACCTACTTACTGAAATAACTTGCAACCTACTTAACTACAAATTAGATTCACCTCCCATGTGGGCCCCCATGGAAGTGTGAATAAATAAGATCTCAGATACTAGAAGTTGAAGCTCTCATAATTTATTCATAAAACATGGATTACACAAGATACAAAAAATAAGACTGTATATCTCTTTCTGAATTACAACAGAGTACTGTAATAATAATTCTCTATCTATCGACTAACTACTGGGAATAGAACTTCCAGCTTATTTAACAACAACTTGAAACAAACTCCTATTGACTAGGACTTCCCCAACATTAGGGATATGGCAGTCATCAAGAACATGACCAACAACTTAAACTGAAGGAACAAATTGCATTTATACATTCATGAAATCTAGGAACATGCTGCTGCTAGATTGACTCCATAGTGACCACTTCAGCTATGATTCATCCACAATAAGACTCATTCTCACCCACGGTAGTAGAACCATTATGAGCTCCACAATGGTTGGTCCTTTCAAAGCGTTACTCTATTCCTCTTATGTTGACTCCTTCCTTATTCATGGATCCATTGCCTCTGCAAAAGGGTTAGCACGTGTACATATCCAAGACAAAGAATTCATAAAAAGTTTATTTACTACCTCGCTCTTCACCATATGGCTACAGGAAACCCACCTAACTTAAGGTAAGATAGAAAGGTATCAAATTTAATTCCATATATCCATACAACACATAGATATCATATTTATAAAAATTTTAAAAAACATTTCACATATATTTGCATACACCCATAGATATAATAGTTCTAAGATATTAAATAGTTTAGAAAGTATCATGAAAACATATAAAGTATTTCAAAAGTAGCCATAAAACATATGAAAACATAAAACTATATGGCCCTATCTCGGCCTTATCACCAAGGTACTCTATTCGTTATCCTTGAAACCCTATTTTTTGGAGAAAATGGCCTCAAGTTCTTCTGCACCAGCTAAGAGAATGGAGAAGGAATTGCTAAATGTTCAATTGGTAAGGAGCGACACATGTGCACCTCCTAATTTTTGAGCAATTCTTGAGAGCGCCATCAAGGGTGATTTGAC
This sequence comes from Thuja plicata, assembly GCA_018584345.1. NCBI lineage: Eukaryota > Viridiplantae > Streptophyta > Pinopsida > Cupressales > Cupressaceae > Thuja > Thuja plicata. Next base: position 451,697 of record MU224458.1, on the reverse strand, counting down.
TGGAGCCCTATCGTCAATTCCACAAAAGGTACTCATGATTCATGATATTAGGTCATGCTATATATGTAAGATAAGTGAAGTTGGAGATCACGAGCTGAGGGCATCTTACAACAAATTATGCATAGATGGAGCCCTAAAAGACGAACATGAACACTTAGCCAAGAGAGGGTTAACTTGTGCCCTAGACTTTCCAAGGGAATTCAAAATGGAATGGATCAAGATTGTTCTGAGTCGAATACATGACATGAACATATGGATAGAGAATAGAACTATTAAGATTACAAAGGAAATCATCCATCGTGTAACTGGTTATCCAATTCTAAATGGGAAGAAAACTATGAGATGTCAGAGTAAGGAAAACATTGAAGAACTCACTGGAGCCATTTGGAACAAAAGAGGGATGAGGATATCTACAATTACATATTTGGAGCTTGATTTTGCAGTGAGGGTTATAGCTCATAAGTTTTATCATTCAAGCCGACTGGAGAGTGTCCCCTGCATTGCAGTCGACCAGGCTTGGAAAATTATAAAGAAGGATCATACCTATGACCTTGTTGAGCTTCAACTAATACAACTAGCCAAGAACCTAGCTTCAATTAGAAAGGTAAAGAACTCAATATGTAAGTTTGGATCTCTTCTCACTTGCATATTCTTCTACATATAGAATACATTTCCTTCTTTTGGAAACATAGTGTAGAAAATAGATAGACCTATCACACAACAAATCAATACATTTATTCAGCAGTTAGGTGATAATTTTGACAATGTGATGGGAACATATTTTGTGGAATTTAAGAAAAAGATGAGATTAAGGAGTAGAATTCCCAGTTCACTAGTTGAAAAACATTATGAAGATGTATGTTTCCTAGTAGACACAGATTACACCTATGTGTAGGCAGTAGTGCAGAGGGTATCATGGTTGAGGCCATTACCTTATGAAGTAAACATTGATGAGACATCTGCAGCAATAACATCTCTATTGGAAGAGGAAATTGACAGTACAGTGAAACGTTTTGGAAACTATGAAGAAGCTAAATCCAAAATCTCTATGGATTTGAAGTCGACACTATCGAGAGAAAAAGGAAGAAAATTGTCAAAAATTTGAAGAAAATGGTTGGTATTGAGAGTGATGAAGAAGCAGAGGATGCACCTTTTGGGTTATCTATAGGACATGGAGAAGATATGTCGAGTGAAGAAGAGGAGAGTGAACCTGAAGAGGAGGTCACTGTGAAAGGAAAAGGGAAGCAGCCAGTAGTTGCTAAGGTAACTAAACCAAGTCAAGCCAAATCTAAGGCTACCCCTCCTATAGCTAACAGGCCTATGAAAAGAGCATCAACTATTTCTGCACAAGCCGAGACAACAAAGGTATATACAAAGAAGATTGTTGGTGAGAGCAGTTCAGGTAAGAGAAAAAAAGTTACAACCAAGGTTGTGCCGAGCCAACCTTCTAAGAAAAGACCAAGGAGGAAGCTATACTTGGAGTCTGAAGATGATGAGGAGACAGATACGGATGTGCTGAGAAACATACCTAGAACATCAAATAAACCAATGACAAATATTGATGAGGTATGTAAGAACCTGAGAAGTAACAAAAACAAGGGGGGATCAGATAGTTTGGATACAAGATTTGCACTAACATTATAGCTTCATAAGTCATTTTTGCATAAGTATTACTTAACCCCTATAGCTATCAGTAACAAAAACAAGGGGGGATCAGATAAGGAAATAGATAAAGATGTGTAGAATTAGGTATAATATTTTGTAAGGCATGCATATTATGTAAGTATGAAGTATAATCTTAGGGGGAGTGCGTTGTGTACTAAGGCATAATTTTGTGGATGTAAAGAAATGATAAGTGTGTTTTTTCCACTAATATCAAAGGGGGAGATTGTTGATATCTAAGTTTTGTTGATCATTAGTGTCCCACACTTAGTCATTATCCAAGCAGTTTAGCTAGTCATCATTGCGACCGAGCTATCCAGTACAAGTTGAGCTATCCAACATAATCATTGTCAAGAAGATTATGGTTTCCAAGTGACTCAGAAATCAAGCAAAAGTTGATCATGTTCATGCTGAGCGCCAAAGTCTTAATGTGTCGAGCAAGACAATTTTGACATACATGTTAGGAATGGCACAAACTTGAAGGTAAACTATTTTGGGCTGACTTGTTCATGCATTTAATTATTTTAACGGAGTTAATTACACATTAATTATTTGATCCCAATGTGTGTCATGGAGCCAATCAAAAAATTGGAATGCCCAAGTGGCATAAAAATTTGATCCTGATCATTGATCTAGATCTAGATGCCAGTTTTGTAAAGTATATAAGATTGCTTCTTAAACCCTAAAATATGAGAGTGGTGCAATTGTGTATGAGAGGAGAAGTGTATGCGTACATGAGAGATGTACAAAGGGTTATTTTGATAGAAGAAGCATAGATCTAGCAGAGTGAAAGAGCAGTGAACAGTAGAGTAAATACATATCAGATTATTAGATCGGAGAAGGTATTAGAAAGGGGAGATCCGTTATCAGCATCAAAGTGCATAATGAAGGATCAGTTCTTGAGACATTCTAACTAGTGTATCAGGTGAAATCTCTTAACATAGTGGTTCTAATAAACCTTTATAAATATCTTAGCTAAGTGCTTACTTTTTTGTAAGTCTAAATCCTTTTACAAGGTAGATTGTAATGATCTATAGCTCTTAACCGGGTATGCCTTTAACCAGGTAGATTACATATTGTGATCAAACTTTATAGCCCTAACAGGCACACTTTATTGCTGTAGTAGTGAAGATTTTTGTGGGTATCATCCCCACCCTAGTTTTACCTTATTGGGTTTCTGGGTTACCAAAATTTTGTCTTGAGTTATTTATTTACTGTCATGGATGCTACTAGTTGTTAGATCAATTAAATTTATGTATGGTTGTGGATCAGTTTTGTTTTAAAGGATAAAAGTTTTAAGATTTGATTCAACCNTCCCCCCCCCCCCCCCCCCCCCCTCTCAACATCTTGCTTTCGCATATTGTATTTTTAACACTATTTATTTTTCAAGTCTCTCAAATATCCTAGTAAGTACGGTGATATGTGAGTCTCTAGTCTTAAATTTTCCAAAAAGATCATCAATGTAATCTTCAATAATGTCATGCAAGAGGTTATGAAATTTATTGGCATGAAATGTTGCTAAGTGAATCTAGCTTTCTTGAGTCCAAAGGGCATGACTTAATAACAAAATGTGCCCCGTAGTGTTGTAAAAGAAGTCTTTTGTTGATCATATATAGTTGTAATCACCTAAAATTAGTCTAGCAAACCTATAGCCCCTATTTCTGATTAATTGCTCTAAATAAATTCTAAAATCTAAGACATTATTGCTAGACTCTAACTATAAGAGAACTTAATCAAAATTGCTTGCATAATTCTAATCTTGACTTATTGAATCAAATCATCAATCATCAAAACCTAAATCTTAAAAATCATGAAACATTGGGATAAATCAAAAAGTCCTAAGTTCCCTTTTGTGAGCACATGAAAATCAAAATAAAACAAATAAAAAGGGAAAATACCAATTTTTTCTTATTCTCCACAAATTTGACCAATCAAAATCACTTTATTATCTCACATGGATTCAGGGAAGTTGCATCTCCACCATTGATCATTCCCTTTTGCCTCTTAATCTCAACCACTCATTTCTTGGAATCTCTTATAAAAGGGATAGCTCCCTTTTCTCATCATAACAAGAAGATTTGGAGAGTAAAGTTATAATGCTATTTTCACTCTAGGGTTTTATTGTGCACTCATAGCTCTTGCTTTCATAGTAGTTTTCTTGCATCTTTGCATTGGTAGTTTCATTTCTTAGTTTAATGGAATTTTAGCTTCCTTTCATATATCAATGGTAGATGTAATCCTCATTTCATTGATAGTTTATACTTGCATTTAGCTTCGTTCTTCATGGTTTTCATGCATTTAGCTTGCTAGTTCATGCATTCCATTTTCAAATATTTTAAGAGAAAAATATGCAAGTACATGCACCTTGCTCCTTCTTGCATTGAATCTTTCATTTTGGGGTATTCAAGTCATTGATTCTCCATGTCCAATCTGATGGGAAACTCATGAGATTCACACTCACTTCAACTAGGAAGAAATAAGTTGATTTCAAGGGTTTTTATGCAATATTTGGTCTTTGTTTTGATGCTAACCCCTTTTGATATAATGGTTTATTGAAGTGTTTGGTCGTAGATATTGAAGACACATTTTACCACACACATTTTTGGTGCCCACCGTGTGGCAGAAAGCTAATTTTTGCCTCATATTGTGATTCTCTCACATTTTGACGAAATTGTGTTCACTGTCATACAAAGCTTATTCCTAGCTCATACGACAATTCATGGGACAATAGTTTGTCATATGGTGATATACCTTTTGTCGTATGAGGCTATTTTCTATTTCTTTTGTCATTTGGGCTTATTACATTCATCGTAGGGCTTCGAGTGATACATGTTTTGTCGTATGGGAACATGGTATTTGTTGTATGGGGTTTTAATGATAGTTTGTTCTCTGTGATTTGTTGTTTCACAAATAGAGAGAATTTTTAGGGTTCTTATTGAGCTGATTTTGGTTTTCTAACCCCTAGCATGTTTTGTATGATCTTTTTTCTCTCTGGTTTTGTAGCTTAAATAGTTTTTGCAGGATGTTTTGAGGAAGATTCGCTTGTTAAAAGTCTCACTAGCACACTTCTTTCTTGCAAGATTGCTAACGGTTTGTGCTTGTAGGACACCTTTGAGAGAACAAAAGCTGGGAAACTACTAATTCTTATGCTTGCAGGTTGCCTTGACTTCATCAACCAAACAAAACATGTGCTTTTTTAGATTATTTCTTTGGCACTTATCTTAACTAAGGTGTTTCTTGTTTGGTTGAAGTTATACATTAGGGTATTATGCTCTTCTCTTTGAAGAATCAGAAACCCAAACATGTTTGATTGAACATGGGAAAACAACACTTTTCTTTTGGTAAATGAACATGTGCTTGATGTGTTTGGGAGACACTATGAAGTAGGAGAGTATGCTCTTTTCCTTGTGGAAAATAATAAATATTGACCTTAATTATCTATCCATTTACTTTTCTTGTATTTACCTTTAGAGGGCTTGCCAAGAGAGAAATCTTTTGGGAATGACCCAAGTGGGGAACAAGCAAATCCAACTACTCCACCCCACTATAATCAAAAGATTCCTTCAATCCAAAAAGAGGTAAGACATGGATATTTTATATTCCTAATGATTCTTCATGTGTAGGGTCTCATTGCCTCAATCTTGCTAAGCAAGACTACATTTGAATAGACGCTTGAAGGGCCATTTTTGGTCTCAATCTTGTTTACAAGACTACAAGCGGAGTACATTCAACTTATGTAGGGTCGAGAGGTCTCAATCTTGCTTGCAAGACTATGCATCTTGGGTGATTGTAGGGTTGTAGGCATCAATTTTGCTTGTGAAACTACAAGGGATAGTCATGAACGGACGTCCTTACTAGACACTTTTTAGATAGAGGCTACCCGACTCACCTCTGAAAGTATCATAATCTTTGTGCAAGGATCGATCCAAGTGAATTATCTAGATCACTTGAATATTTTTACACTCACCATATGTATTCCCAAGGTTTTTCTAAAGCATTAATGTGGCATGAGGGAGCCTATGTGATTCAAGCATTGAGTCTCTTTTGAAAACCCACAATGTGCATAGTCTTGGAGAAAAGACAATATCACTTTGTGTGAGGCAAAGGAATATCAAGCATGAGATAAGATTTTGATACTAATCCAATTTGGTTATAGGGTTATAAAGTGCTTGAATCACTTGAAACTTGACACTATCAACAACAACAACATTCTTGACAACATAACACATCGTCTGAACTTGACATTTGAACAAACAAAACAAGTGGAAAATTATCTTAGGTATCCTTTGCAATCTTATCATGATAATTTCTAGTTCTTGACTACGCAACTTGGCTCACCCAACATATCTTGTCTTAGTCTCTCATATGATCTCTCTAGTCCTAGATTTTTTATCAACAATCCATTGAAAATCAACTTGGTCACAAGTGTCATCCAGCAGGTATTCAAACCTCAAAGTGTGATACCTTGTACCCTATTAAGAAAAACTTTTCATATTTTTCTCTCAAGATATTGGAAAAATGATCATTCAGACACCTTTGACATTGATATCATCAGCTTAGTCATTCTAGAATTGTAACTGCAATTGTCTTTCATGGTCCAAACAAGAAGTTAAAAATCCAATCTCAATTCCAAGGGAAAAGTTGTCGATGACCTTACTCAAGGACTACCTTCCTATCAAAATCCTAAAACAACTTATGAAATCCCACAAAAGGACACTTTAGTTTAACAATAGACAATACCCTTGTTTGATCAATCAACCTTGGTTGCACACAACACATCAACAATGTCATCTTACGATTCGGGGTCTCAACATGACCAACATAGTCAAAATAATAGTGCCTCTTCCTCAATAGAAGAGCCCACTGAGCAAGAGATTAGAAAGTGTAACCAAGGAAAACATTTCCAAAAGATGATCCACACTCTTATGCAACTAGACAAGGACAAGTAATTTATGCATCTTACATCAACAGGTGTCAAACTTCCACCTGAATTTGACATTGAGGGACTCAGACATCAAGAGGAAGAGTCCCCCATCAACATTATTAATCAACAATTGCAAGACATGAGATGCAAAATCAGGGAATTGAAGAAATCCAAAGAGAAACCTCCTAGAAAGTATTCATTAGAATCCATATGTCCCTTCCCATTTTCTAAAAACTTACACATGTCATTGTTTCCCCCTAAGGTTGAAATCCCCAAATATGACAGATACAATGGGGAGGGCGACCCTCAAGATCCTATAAGGGAATTCTGCACTCTTAGTATGGAATTGATGCACAAAAGGACATATTTGATGAGATTATTCCCACAAAGCCTTAATGTCTAAGCCTTGGAATGGTTTACAAAGCTCTCATTTGGTATTCAAACATTTGATGAGCTTGTGCAAAAATTCATCCAACACTATTCCTATAACATCCTACACATGGTCATGATGTTGAATCTATGCAACACTAAAAAATATGCTAGTGAACCATTTGTTAAATTTCTTCAAAGATGGAGAAAAATATTTGCAAGATATCCCAGACAAATACCTGAATTGGAAAATATTGACATCTTCATTAACAACCCAGTTCTCAAGATGAACTATGCAACCCAAATGCAATAGTACACTTCTTTCACTGACTTAGTCGATAGTGCTATTAGGATTGAAGATGTTCTCGTGAAGAAAGGATAACTAACCTTGAGAAAAGACACTAAATCTTCTAGCAATGACAACAACAAAGATAAGAACAAATACTAGAATAAGAATTTTAATGTAGTCAATGACAACGTGGTTGACTCACCTGAAAATAAACCCAAGGAGCCAGTGTTCAATCTCAGTAGTAGAATTCAAGCAACTAAGCTCAACCCAACTACTACTAGTTCTTCTAAGAACACCCAAGACTCTCAGAAAGACAAGGCACCCTGGATTCCTTGGCCTAAATGAAATTTCACTCCCCTCGGAGAACCTCTGGAAGATGCATTAAAAACATTGGTTTCCCACAAGATCATCACAATACCTGACTCAAAACCTTTAGAACCTGGGGTTAATCCCAAGTGGTGGAACGATAACCACTAGTGCAAATTCCACAAGAATAAAGGAAATTTTACTAATGATTGTATGAAGTTAAAACACCTGATACAAGACCTGATTGACAATGAAACCATCACCATTGGTAGCCATGGATCAAATGATGACCATAAGGATTTCAAATAATCTTTACCCTCCTACGAGAAAGGAGAATCTTAAAAAAATCAAGGAGTTGTAGTAAACCATATCTATGCTAATGATGACAATGTGATCCACATGCTTGAACCCTTTGATCGATCGGTCAATGTCATTATTATCAAAGATAAGGAATCTGAGTCTGCTAATGGTGTTACTCGCAATCAATCTAAGGTTTCTCTTAAGGGAGTAGCATCTGCATCCAAACAAAATGTTATATCAACAAGAAAACTAGTGACATCTAAGAAAACTTCTATATCTCTCCCTACTGTGAACTACAACCTAGTTGATCAATTACAATGAAATCCTACTCAGATCTTCATTTTCGAATTCTTAAACTATCACCATCACATAAAGAGATCCTTGAGACAACTCTTTTGGAGACTAATGTGCCTAAAGATCCTGATGTTGGTCGGTTCCAAACTATCGTCAATCACTTAACCTCCCCCCATTACCTATCCTTCTCGAAAGAGGATGATAAAGCACCCAGTCACCCTCATAATAAACCTTTGCATATAGAGGTCTTAATTCATAAACATAGAGTCAAACAGATTTTGATAGATGGAGCCAATGGTTTGAACATTTTTACTCTTAATCTCATCACAACATTAGGTTTCTCTAAACATTCTATTGATCCTCAAAGTAAAATCATGATAAAATCATACGATGAGGAGGAAAGATCGTCAAAAGGATTAGTAGTGCTACCCATCAGAGTGGGGCCAGTCAAATGAGATGTCATCTATCAAGTGTTAGATTTACCTTTGGTGTACAACATCCTACTAGGGAGACCTTGGATTCATCACATGCATGCAGTCCCTTCTACATACCACCGATGTGTAAAGTTCTTGCACAATGGGGAGGAAATCTCCATCTCAGCTAACAACACCTACTCTTGTAATGCATTGAAGCAAGTAGAGAGCATGGTTCCTCACAACAAAGAAGCATCGCATGTACCAACATCTGATAATTCTCAAATAGCACTTATGAAGAGATTTGGAGAAAATTTGAAAATTAAAAACACCAGTATGGGGAGTATCAATTATCCATGACTAACCTCCCTACATATCCCAGATTTTACAGGATTTCATCATCATCATTTAAACCCTCAAGCGGTCAGACACTAGAAATACATGAAGGGACTGGCATGGTCAAATCTCGCATCCCTCTTTCTAAAGAAAATGAGGAAAATGCCATCCTAGCATGCCTATATAAAGGCGAAGACCAAGATCAAGAAGTCAAGCATGTCGAGATCTATCGAGAGAAATATGGAAAAGGTTATCACGTTGCTAAACAAATGGGTTATAAATGGAAAGGACCCCTGGGAAAAGACAAAGGATTTCTAGAACCCCTACATATTGAATTCTAGAGTCCCATGGATAAAATAGGAGTAGGATACCATGAACAAAAGTTGCATTCTTTAACTAGCAACATTCCTAATAATTCTCGCATGGACATATCTGAGGATGAGAGTGAAGAGGAAATAGAATTCATCCCATGGTCTTTTGAAAGGTTGCTTCAAATTTAAGATCTAGGATACCAAGGAGAACCCTACGTCCCACAACTATTAACAGAACCAAATTAATAATCATCTCCTATATTACAGGAAGATGCTCAAATGACCAAAGCAAGGGCAGTAAATCATGCCGAATAAGATGACATATCTATGAGAGAGACTGATTCAGAGAAAGGGACAACCTAAAATCATAAATCCAAATTGGGGGCAATTGTTTCTCTCTCCTATGTAATAGATCTCCCTTATTTCTCAAATGACCAAGTGCATGCTCTTGAGGGGCTCCAACTCCAGCACAAAATAGTGAGATTAAACAAGATGAAAATGTCAATAACTTCAGTGACAATATAGTTGCCTCAATAACACTCTCCTAATATTTAGAAACACTTAACCATAGTCACATTCAATACGGCTATGGGGGAAATGTAGGGAATACTTTAGAGGAGCGACACCCTAACTGGGGGCAAACTATGGCTCCTACTCATGTGTTAGATCTACCCCGCTATGTTGAAACATACTCTAATGAATATGAGTGGGATTCTTTCTTTGATGCCATGGTGGATATTGCGATTGATGTCATCCACAAATATGATCCTTAGTTTGAGCCAGGAGAAAGTTCTAATGCCGCTCAAGCTTATGAAGAAGAGTCTGACTTAGATTTTGAAATGATGACAGACCCCCCTTCCTCCTAATATAAATTGGAACTTTGGACATAACAGCAGAAGTCCTCTTCCTTCAGCACTTCAAAACTCTGAGGAAGAAGATGGAACAACTTGGAGCCTTGCAGATATTGGCATGACCCCTCATTCACACCTCCTATCAAGAATTGAAACCATACCACTAAGGACTCTTCTGGAATGGGTAGCTGCTTGCAAAGAGAATCAAAATGCTAATGCTAGGTCAGTCGGGTCAAACTTGCATAATACTAACAACAAATCCCATAGTAATGTTTGGATGAGTCACGGTCTAGGTAGTCCTTTGAAGAGTGTTGTAACAGATCTTCTCTTGCCTATTTAAAACCTTGATCTTGATAACTCGGTGCTATCCTTGGAACCCGTTGGATATTTTCCTCTCATTCATCCTGAGCTCATTTAATGGAACCCAAATGATCCTTTAATCTTGATTTCCACACCAAAATGACTACACCTTGGCTTGCTATCTAGATGCCATTGAACCCTTCACATCTTCCACTAGTACAATGAGCGTAAACATGACAGGGGGGACATAAAGTTTCTCAGCCTAAAAAGGAAAAATAAAAAGAAAAGGAGGTCTAAATGTGAAAATGAATTTAGGAAAGTGTCAAAACCAAAAAAAGTACAAACAAATGGCATATCCAATCGTGAAAAAATCTCCAAGGCACTGGAGGATGGGAAAATTGATCTCATCCTGAATCACTTTCAAGAACGATCCTCAGTGTTGATAGAACTGACACAACCGGTTAATCTGGGAATAATAGAAGCACCTCAGTTGATCTATCTGGTACAATCTCTATCTAAACAAGAGAAGCAAGATTTCACCTAGTTCTTCATGAGAAATAAAATCAAATTTTCTTGGTCCTATTCAGACATGCTAGGACTCGACATAGATTTGATCATGCATCACCTGTCTATTTCTCTAGGAGTCAAGCCAGTCAAGCAAAAGCTTAAAAAGATGCATCCTCATGTGGCATTACTAGTCAAGGATGAATTATAAAAATTATTGAAAGCTAAGTTTGTTTGTTCTATAGCATATGTTGATTGGATCTCCAACATTATACCTATAACTAAGCCTGATAAATATATTCAGGTATGCACAGACTTTAGAGATTTGAACAAAGCTTGTCCCAAGGATGACTTTCCATTGTCAAACATCAACATGATTATGGATCTCACATATGGCTATGAGATGTATTCCCAAATGGATGGCTTTTTTGGCTACAACTAGATAAGGATATCTCTTAAGGACCAAGAAAAACTGCTATCACGTGTGCTTGGGGCACTTTCTGCTAGAATGTCTTGTCTTTCAGTCTCAAGAAAGTAGGGGAAACGTACCAAAGAGTTGTGACTACCATATTTCATGAAATGATGCATAAGAATATGGAGGAATATGTAGATGACACCTTGGAAAAATCAGCAAGAAGAACTACTCACTTGGGTAATCTAGAAAAACTTCTTGATCAAATGGAATAGTTCAAGCTTAGGCTAAACCCTAAAAAGTGTGTTTTCAGTGTGACCTCTGGTAAGATCCTTGGGTATATTGTCTTAGGTAAAGGAATTTAGGTTGACCCTAAAAAGGTAGTATCAATCATTGAAATGCAACCACCTCATAACATTAGTCAAGTCAAGACTCTGCAAGGAAAGCTACAATATATTAGGCGGTTTATCTCACAACTTGCAGACAAGGCACAACCTTTCACAAGGAGATTGCATAAAGGAGTAATGTTCAAATGGGATGAAGGGTGTGAGAAAAGTTTTCAACAAATCAAGGATTATCTAGCAAATCCACCCATGTTAATGGCACCAATACTAGGAAAGCATCTCCTTCTCTACATCTCAGCTACTAAAACATCGTTGGGAGATCTTCTAGCACATGAAGAAATAGGAAGAGAAAGATAAATATATTACATAATAAAAACTATGGTTTCATATGAGCATAACTACACCATTGTTGAAAAAGCTTGTCTAGCTATGGTGTTTGCCTCTCAAAAGCTCAGACACAACATGATGGCACATTCTGTCAAGTTAATTGCTAAAATTGTTCTTCTAAAGTATTTATTGAACAAAGCAACTCTCACTAGATGGATGGAAAAATGGGTAATGATCCTTAGTGAGTTTGACATCGAATATGTGGATAGGAAGGCCATCAAGGGACAAGTTATTGCTGATCACCTGACAGATGCTCCTCTCATAGATAATCAACCTTTGCTTATAGAATTTCCTGATGAAGCTATCTTACACCTGACAGAGCACGCATGGAAGATGTTCTTTGACAGGTCCTTCACATAACAAGGGTCTGGTGCCGGAGTAATTTTCATTACACCTCAAGGCTATAATATTCCTAAAGCATATAAATTGTTATTTCCTTGCATGAAAAATATAGCTAAATATGAAGCTTTAGCAAATGGACTGAAGATGGTCATTGAATGGAAGATTACAGAACTGTGTATCTATGGTGATTCTTAGCTAGTGATCAACCAAGTCAATGATCAATACCAAAAAAAATATGAAAAGCTCATGTTTTTATAAAATAATGATCGGTGATCTTAAGAAGTACTTCATGTTTATCACCTTCCGGGAAGTGCCAAGAACAAAAAAAAAAGTTGCTGATGTTATGGCTAATCTAGCCTCAATGTTTCAACTGGAGGAACATTAGTTTCATTATGAGTTCTTGGTGGAAGAACTCTCCTTCCCTACTTATGACTCTCTTGAATCCCACATTATATGCTCATTCATGGTTTTGAAACCTCCCACTATAACCAAATTTACTCCTATCTTCATGACCAGATTATCCCTACCGACCTATCCAAAAATGAGAAGAGAAACCTCATAAGGAATGCATCATGTTACTTGATCATGGCTAACGAATTGTATAGAAGAGGTCTTAATAGTACTCTCCTTAGGTTTCTAGAACATGAAGAGTCTGAACATGCACTTAAGGAAGTCCATGAAGGTATCTGTGGGTCTCACTCTAATGGCCCCTCTTTAGCTAAGAAACTCTTGTGAGTAGGATACTATAGGCCTTCCCTAGAGAAAGATGCTATCCAATTTTCTAAAACTTGAAAGAAGTGCCAGACCCATGGTAACCTGATTCATGCTCTCACATGAGAGATGTTACCTTTTATCACCCACTAGCCATTCCAATAATGGGCCTTTGATCTAATAGGGTAAATGTATCCCTCTTCCTCTAGAGGACACAAGTTCATTATCACTGCTACTGAATACTTAACAAAGTGGGTTGAAGCAATCCCTCTCATTAAGGTAACTGGAAAGAAAGTATCCATGTTCATCCTAAACTATATCATCTGCAGGTATGGCATACCCTCCTCTATTATCACAGACAATAGAGGATAGTTTAAAAACAAGGATATGGATGACTTATGTGAAAATTTCAAAATCACACAACATTGTTCTTCTAATTACTACCCTCAAGGAAACAGACAGGTAGAGGCCTCTAATAAGAATATATTGAAAATTCTACATAGAACAATCAATATGTCAGGAAAAGATTGGCATCTACAACTCAATCCAGCCTTATGGGCTTATCAAACCAGTATCTGTACACCTACAGGGGCAACACCATTTTCCTTGGTATATGGCGTTGAAGTTATATTTCCCATTGAAGTAGAAATACCATTGCTTAGAGTCAATTTACATAGACTCATTATTGATGAAGACTATTATATTTCTAGAATCCAGGAGCTCGAATTACTTAATGAACATAGAAGAGAGACATTGGACCATCTAAGGGTCTATCAGAAAATAATGTCTCGAGGTTACAATAAGAAAGTCAAGCACAAATTATTTTAGGTTGGTGACCTTGTCCTCAAAGAGAATCCAAAGAATTAACAACATCATGAGCAAAAGGGAAAGTTTGAACCCAACTAGATGGGCCCCTTTATGATCACTGCACCATTTGGTTTTGGAGCTTATCAACTGTTAACTTTGAAAGGTGAAAATTTCACTGACCCCATCAACGCTCTTCACTTGAAGTTCTATACTTGAGCATTCTTGCTGGTCAGCAACATGTACATACATATATGATCCTGAAAAAAGAGCAAAAAAAGAAGTCAAAAGCAGAAAATCCAAAAGCATTTGGAAAAACTCCTGAAAAAATGATCATCCTGGTGAAAACCTGGCAAACAAGCACCTTGATGGATCAACAAAAAATAAAAAAAAGAGAAAAATACAAAATAAAATCAAAAAGATAAAAAATACAAAAAAAATTGAAAAAAGTGCCTTGGTGAAAACCTGGAAACAGGTGCCTTGGTAGCAAAAATAGAAATTATGTCGAGTGGTGAAAACCTGGCAAACAAGCATCACGTGTAATCAATGCTCCATCTATCAACGCATCGCTTGAATATTTTGACCTTGCACAAGTAGTATAGTTGACATCTTAAGTTTGGAATCAATCGACCTCTTGAGTCTTAGGGCCGCATCTTGGTTCCTGCATCTGCATACCTTGTCAGTTGTCCCACTCCTCATTTTCTATGATGGTCTTCTAGCCACCTGGATAGTTTTCCACTAACACACTGGTGTTTTTCAACACCTTAACCAACAGTGTTTCTCAACATTCTCTTTCGAAAAAACTTGTTTTTCAACACACATTGGACAAAATACTTAAAACTTAGCACAATAACAACAAACCAACACACCAGTGTTTCTCAACACCCACATCAACAACTTACAAAGACTGAATGATTGATGATCTTTTCTTAGATGTTGTCTTTTATCAATGATTTCATACTATTTTCTTTGATTTCTTCTTGTTGGTGTGGTCCCATGATCCTTGTGTCAAGAAAATAGGGTGTATGTGGTAACAGCTTCCATGTTAAGGTGGATAAGCCTCACATCCCTCCATCCTACTGTTAGAATACTTCAGAGATAACTGAGAGGGGGGGTGAATCAATTATCTGTACTTTTAAATCTTTTGTACTTATTAATATAGATTGATACAAAGTAAATACACATTTAGTTGACACATTACACAATACATCAATTTGGTTACAGGGAAACCAAATGGTAAAAACCCCAGTGGGAATTAGTACCCACAAAGAACTATACTGTTTATAGTAATCCATGTTAAAAGATTCTTCAACCCTGTTAGGAGTTGTACAAT
>MU224458.1:406225-436455 GCA_018584345.1 Thuja plicata | reverse complement strand
GACCCTGTTAGGAGTCTTTTACAATAACCCTATTAGGGGTGGAGGACTCACTGTCCAAATGGTGAAGGCTACAACCTTCTGAATATTTGATACACACTGTATCAACAGGATGAACTGTTGTATATGACACTGCTTGTCTGATCAGTTCCTTTTATGCATCGATGCTTTAACCTCTTGTAAAGAAATATAAAAATCTAATCTGTATTCTTAATGCTTCAACATAAATATCTATATTATCAACATATGATAAATATAGCTCTGTTGTATCAACACTTTGCTCTGCTTGTCAATCTCTGGCTTTCGCAACTCTTCTTATCATAAATGACCTTGTATAAATACATACTCCAATTATGAGATCATGGGACCTGTTAGACAACTCTTCATAACATCCTTGTCGGCTCTACTAAGCGTGCAAGTATAATTACAACCGCGCAAGTCAATGTTGAACAGACGCGTCGCTTCACTAAGTCAGCTTCACCAATTTGACCATAACATTGTAATCTTCTTGAAACACGTTTAGTGTGTTTAGGTTAATATCAAAAACTCATAACTTATCATGAATATACACACGCATATACAGGAGATACGCACAACTCAATTAACATGTTACATACGTCGGCCTTAAACCGTTAATCCTCCAAAACTATAACTGTCAATAACAGAATTACATATCTTTACTGAAACATCATATCTGAGTCTGCGTGTATGAACATAGCATAGTAAACATGTCGACAACATGTATCTATCCATGCTGATCTTAATGTCATCATATGGATAAGTACATACAGAATTATTGTTGTGTATTATATGTTGTCATGAATGACAAACATACATTCAATCAACTGTTCAGAATCAAATCTCCAACACCTACTTCCTTGTGTGCTAAGATGAGGTTGAGACTATCTCCTTGTCTGTTATTCTGCTTGTTTACGTAAGGACACACTCATGGTTATCTTGGCTATGAATGCCTCGACACTGGTGTATATTTGCAAAATCTACTAGAGACAATGTTCAGGTCATCCTAGTTCTTATACCTATATGCTTACGTTTTCCCCCATATTTTATCTGATATAAGTCATATTTATATTCTTATTTTCATACGAGCACTAGTAAGGATTGTATTGGCTTTGATGTCCCAATCGCCTGATGATTAAAGTAAGGACTACCAGAATCAGTGACTTGACCACTAGGTGTCATAGGGTGCACTTTATTCCTAGGCTTGCATTATAGCATTATAACAAAACACTCAGCAAAGAATTCCAAAAATAATCTATCCCTTTAACCATCACTTCCTCGAATCCTTTGCTAAAGTGATCAACTGCATTTCATCTCCTTAAGGTTATCTATCTGCGCACAAACAATCAGTAGAAATAGAACAAGATATATATTCATTATAGTGAATAGAACAACATGATCTGAGTATATAATCTATGAAGAGAAGATACTATCATCATACATGTTCCAAGATTCTAAAATATTTAGAAATAATAATATTCAAAGAGCAACAGATATATCAGTAACAGATAAAGCAATGAGATCATATACAATCTAATGGATCAAAAAATTAGAAAAGGATAAGACAAGAAAGGGATACTCAAGTCTTGCTTCCTCCCTCACTATTGTCATGGGGTGGAGGTGGAGGAGCATCTTCTCTAGGTAGAGGCCCTGCTCCCACAGATCGTCCCAAAAACTAAGAATATGGTGGCACCTGTTGTGCCACATGAACTACTACACTGTATGTGGCTACATAGTACGATGCCCTACTCGTCTAATATATCACCTGACTCTGCATCCCCTGAACTCTCTCATCATGGCTCATGATTGCTCGATCTCACTTTGCGATCTGGACTATGCCACTGCAAGTTGGTTCTATAATGCTCCAACCCATCCCCTCAATGTCCTTATTATATCCTGAGGTGTTTACTCTCTAGGGACTCCCTCCTCCTTAACTGATTATGAATCTCGGCGCTGGCATACCTATCAGACTGCCTCATCTAAATTGAGATCTAGTTGGGTGTCTCTCATATCCTTGTCAACTTGTGCCGCGGGTATCTCAACTCTAACTGAATCGAGGGTGCCTCCCTCCCCGCACTGTCACTGTTGACCAACTCTGGGTGCCCTGCTAGAGCTATCCACTATGTCACCACCTTCTCTGGAAGGGACCGGGCCCCTCTATGGTACTTTGTCTAGACCCCTCCATCCACCTATCCTCTCGGGTTCATCTCCCTCCTTAATCCATGGTACTCTCTCCATCGGATCTATGAATATTAGGAAGGGATGCCGCACACAATAATCCCTATACTAGGGTGTGACCCTTGCATCTTTAATATACTCAAAGTAATCCTATCATCTCCCATGTATAGAGACCCAAAGACAGTCTCACAGACCACCCTTGATGCTCCTCATCGACAAATTGATCATAGGTTATAGACTCCTGATGTATGTTATGTGGATGACCATACTTTCATAGTACTTTACCTACTACGAAGCGCTCAATGACACTAGAAGTCATCACAAGCAAAGTACATCAAATGAAGGACTTTCTCCACTGACCTCTCCAGTCAGTATAGGCCTTTATACCTATATATGGTCTCCAGACCATCAAGCTAAGGTCATCCAAATGACGTCCTCCAATAGTCAGTCTTCCCCAAGTGGGGCTACATCAAGAAACATGTGTACCTATAAATGTAAGGTTGCTCACTCTGTCATGGATCCTTTGTCACTGGCCTGCATATGGGAAGGTGCTCCCAAGCCCATATCTGTAAGACAAGTACTCCTATGACCATCCCTTGGGCTCCCATGTAGGTAACCTCGTGATTCTCATGATACATATGTGCAAGTAGGCACTGTCCCCAACCCAACTGATCTAGACGGGTCACCAATATCTCTAGCACCCTGCCCCATCCACAATGGAACCCCTGCTGACTCTTGTCTGCCATCAAGAAGAAACCTATGAATCCTATTGTGATGCACTCAGGTGGATAATCGGTACCATATTGGCTCATCAGGTCATCCTAGGATATGGCCCTTTCTAAGATCGTGTGATGATGAAACACCCAGATTAGTGCCTGTGTCCCAAGATGTGGCATTGCATCATACTCTATGCACTCTCCAGAAAATATAATCCAAATAATCTTGTACATATCCTCAGGAGTGATGGTCATCTCCCTGGTTGATAAGTGAAAACTATTGTGCTCACTATGGAATCTCTCCACCAATGTTGTCAACAGTCCATGGTTCACCCCAGATGTCAAGCATCTAGGTCAACCATCCAAAACCACAATCTCTCAGATGACCCCTCTGATCATCAGACATGTCCCTCACCAAGCGCATGGTAGGAGGATAGGTGGAACGAAACTGTATATCTAGTAAATGTTATGCAAGAAGACATAGTGAAAATTCATTAGTAGCGAAGTTAAAATAAGCTACATTCAGCATCCAACGATTAGACAAGCTACTAAACAGGCTACAAAATCAGAAAAACACGTAATCGACATGAGAACTCTTCAAAAAAGTACCACTCCCTCCCAAATGACAAATTACAACAAAGGGGCACTAATACCAAGGCTCGTATGAGTCAGGATTACATACCGTACGACAAACTAAGCTGAAAAGACAAATCTCATAAGACCATGCGACAAAATGGGTGTATGAAGGTGTTCGTATGACAGGTGGGTGGTCCTTGTGCAACAAATCTAATGGCCTAAAACAAAAAAAGATAGTTTTTTAGTTTTTCATACGAGCCCTCTCACCGGCTCGTATGATGAACCGGGACCCTACGACCTAAAATGCTCAAAAACATGCAAAAATCTATGAAAAACTTGAAAATTTGAAAGCAAAGGTGAAGTTTATTAGTTACTCATTGGAGGTGGGTACTCCTACGGCCATCGGTACCTCTGCATATGCTCTAATCGATGATTTTCTACTGGGACCACCATTTTTTCTCATAGAGGCTTCTCAAAACTCAAATGTGGATGGTGAAAATGATTTGAAAATGACTCCTCTAGGCCTTATATAGAGATTTTGACCTAATTTGCAAAGTTCTCCGATGGACGTGAAAATTGCACCCTTGGCTAATAAGACCTCTCTAAATCCATTTTCAGGATTGAAATCAAAATCTGATGACCTTTTGATACTCAAAAACACAAATTAACTCATTTTCACAAATGTAGTTGATCACTGACGCTTTTCTTACAAGATTCTGATCTGAGATCCCTCTTGATCAATTTTCTTGTGGATTTCCCTCTTTAATAAAAAATTCAACTTAAGTCAATTATGGTCAAACTTGGTCAACCATACCTCAAACAAGCTCGCATCTCAAATTTCTCAATGCTTTTCGATCTAGCGGGCTTGTTCCTCTCTTCCTTTTGATTTTGTTCCCAAGGGGGAAAGACCATTACATTAAAAATTTGATTTATATCAACAATTTCAATCTCTAGGGGTATCAGACCCTGACCTAAATCAAGAACCAATCAAGTGATTCTCATCACTACACATCAAATCTGAATCTCTAGGGGCATATCAGGTTCACCGCACCATATCAATTTGATAACTCCTCTCAATCTGTTAATTGGATTCATTAGGACCCATATCAATTAAATTATCATAATCAATCAATCAAATGGAAATCAATCTCATTGCACCACATTACGTTGATTCGTCATTCAAACCTAATCCAAAATTGAGAAATCTACTTGGAGGGCGGACATTCAGTTTCATTGCTTCACATCAAGTTGAATGCTCAAACTCTTTTATCAGTCTTCACTCAATCAAGCCCAGAGATGATATCTTCAGATCCTTGTCAGCCTTCACTCAATCAATACTAAAGATAACCTCTTTATCAGTCTTTTTCAATCAAGTCTGGAGATTATATCTTCAAATTTCAATCGATCTTCGTTCAATCAAGTTCAGAATCAGTTATGATCTATGAGATAGTTCATCGCTTCACACCAAGCTATTTCTAGATGTATCCAAGCTTTGCATGTTCTTTGACTCAATGTGTTCCCAGGTCAATAACACATTAGTCAAAGATGGACAAATGTAATCACCTAAAATTGGTCTAGCAAACCTATAGCCCCTATTTCTAATTAATTGGTCTTAATAAACTCTAAAATCTAAGACATTATCGCTAGACTCTAACTATGAGAGACCTTAATCAAATTTGATTGCATAATTCTAATCTTGACTTATTAAATCAAATAATCAATCATCAAAGCCTAAATTTTAAAAAGCATGAAACATTGTGATAAATCAAAAAGTCCCAAGTTCCCTTTTGTGAGCACATGAAAATCAAAATAAAACAAATAAAAAGGGAAAATACCAATTTTGTCATATTCTCCACAAAGTTGACCAACCAGAATCACTTTATTGTCTCACATGGATTGAGGGAAGTTTCATCTCCACCATTGATCATTCCCTTTTGCCTCTTAATATCAACCGCTCATTTCTTAGAATCTATTATAAAAGGGATAGCTCCATTTGCTCATAATAACAAGAAGATTTGGAGAGTAAAGTTATAATGCTATTTTCATTCTAGGGTTTTATTAGCACTCATAGCTCTTGCTTTCATAGTAGTTTTCTTGCATCTTTGCATTGGTAGTTTCATTTCTTAGTTTAATGGAATTTTAGCTTCCTTTCATAGATTAATGGTAGATGTATTTCTCATTTCATTGATAGTTTATACTTGCATTTAGCTTTATTCTTCATGTTTATCATGCATTTAGCTTGCTAGTTCATGCATTCCATTTTCAAATCTTTTAAGAGAAAAATATGCAAGTACATTCATCTTTCTCCTTCTTGCATTGAATCTTTCATTTTGGGGTAGTCATGTCACTGATTCTCCATGTCCAATCTAATGGGAAACTCATGAGAATCACACTTGTTCAACTAGGAAGCAATAAGCCGATTTCAAGGGTTTCTATGCAATATTTGGTCTTTGTTTTGATGCTAACCCCTTTTGATATAATGGTTTATTGAAGTGTTTGGTCATAGATATTGAAGACACATTTTACCACACACAATAGTAATCTTAATCTGGTTATACCCAGAGAATCCATCCATCAAAGATAACATCTCATGTCTAGTTGTCAAATCTATTATAATGACAATGTTGGGTAGTGGAAAATCATCCTTTAGAAATGCTTTATTACGATCTTTGAAGTTAGTGCAGATGTAGATGCCCTACTTTCATACTAGTACAATGTTAGAGACCCATTTTGGATAGTCAATAGGTTTGATAAATCTGACATCCAACATCTTCTGCAGTTCTATTTTTAGTAGGAGTATTATCTGGGGGTGCATCTTTTATGTTTTTGTTTAACAGGTTGAGCATCTAGATATACTGTAAGATGATGTACTACTAAATCAAAATCCAAACTAGGAATATTAATAGATGATCATGCAAATTTATGTTGTGACTTTTGGAGAAATATGGTCATATCCTTCTTCTCTTGTTCATTCAAAGATACAACAAAAACTGTAACTTTAGGATTATTGGGAGTACCCAATTTAACTTCAATTGTATCCTCAATGAGAATGGGTGATTTCTCACAAGGTAGGGATATAGGAGGAAATTTACACCTTGGGGTGGTTTTCACTAGAGGATGTGTCCTTTATTATCATCTAAAGGTTCCTTATAAAGGTTTTCACCTAGGGATGTTTAATTTTAATTTTCTCATTTTTGTGACCAAGAGACTTGACTTACTGCCCAAAGTACACCAACTTATGATAGGTTATTTGATTCTCATATTTATGAAGGCCCTTAAGATCCAAGAGTGCTAACACAACCTAATCACTTTCACATAAGTATAGTGGTGATGGTCCTTACTCATACCAATCAACGAGTTCAAAATATTTGAGTGGAAAGTCTAGTGAGGTAAGGTCAAAACGAGTTATGATGTTAACATAGTAAGTTCCATAAAGTTCATTGTCAATGTATTTAAAAGTAAATTTGTATAATTCCTCCTTGTGGTCATAAGAATCAGAAGAAGCTTCTTGTACATTTGGAAAGGTTACCTTAGTCTCTGAATAATATCTAAGTCCCCTATTGTGATAGTAATCTCTTGGATTAATTGGATCTTGAATGCTTTTATCTTGTGCCCCCAAGCATGTTACATCTCTACTATAGAATATGCTTTGGGGTATTTCTCTTTTGGGATGTCAATAGTCTTGTCCTTGTCTTCTTTGTATAACTAGAATAATACATCTTCTTCTATATTTTCCTCATCAAGGGGTCCCCACTTCTCAAAAGTGGTGTGCTTGCATTGAATTGTGAGTTTACTAGCCTTGGGTAAAATGGGGGAAGTTCTACCATAGGATTTAGGAGATAAGGGGAGTTGACTAGCAGAAAATTCATTTTGAGTCAAGTACTCTCCATAGCCTTTGTCAACAATTTTTACTTCATCATCCAAATTAGGGGCTTTGGAAGTGGAGACTTCATTAGATGATGTGGTGATGGATGTTTTGGTTAACTCATTAAGAGGGAAAATATTGGTTTACTTTCCTTCAAGCATCTTGCGATACTAGAATGGCTCAGGGTCACTAGGGATAGAAACTTCTCTTCCATTATGAGGGAACTTAATGCACTGGTGGATGGAATAGCTTGTATTGTATGGATCCATGGTCGACCAAGGAGGATGTTGTAAGGAAGGTTGAGGTTAAGAACCTAATAGCTAGTCTCAATTAATGCAAGACCCGCTTAAATAGGAAGTGTGATAATACCTTTAGATTCACATTCTCTATCATCACAATCCTTAATGGTTATTTTATACAAAGGATCTATGAAATCATCAAGGTAACCCAAATTCTTTATTAATCTTAATGTACAAATATTCAAACCAGATACACCATCTATTAGGACTCTCTTAATGTTTTGGAAATGGACAATGACTTCAATTTTAAATGACTTATTATGATTTTGATTAGGGGTGTGGAGGTCCTTGCCAGTGAATACCAAGTGATGTTGTGCAGCAAGGTTCCCAATCATAGCTTGAAACTATGAGGTGTTGATCTTGTTGGGAATGCAAGACTCAAAGAGAGATTTCTCAATAAACTCTTTATGAATGGGGAATGTGTAGAGAAGCTTAAGAATAAATATTTGTGTGGGATTATTTCCAAGGTGATCAATGAGACTATAGAGTGAAGTGGGGCATGTGGTTGTAGATGGGGCAGATGTAGGAGGAGTTATCTAGACAGTACTCTTCCTTTTCGGGTGGTAGAATTACAAATAGCTCCTTTAACTATTATGGTGTTTATATGAGCATCAACTTATTCAATGTGACTACATAAGGACTCAAAGCCTAGTATGGTATCGATGGTATAATTGTATGGGATGGTGTTAGATGATGAGGCTTTTTCTTTCCCATGCTCGGGAAAGGGAGTGGTATATATCTTGAGTTGGGCATTAGTGGATGATGGATTGTGTCCCTCAACTTTAATTTTATCATTGTTGATGATGTATTGAATGAATTTTTTAAGCTTCATACATTTCTTGGTATTGTGACCCTTGATAAAATGATATTTATAGTATTCATTATCATTATACCAATAAATCTTGGGTTGATTCTCATCATATAATTTTGTAACTAGAAATACCACCATATTCTGCTTGACGAGGTGGTGGAAGATGACATCGAGGGAATCTACAAGTGAGGTGTATTGACAATGTTGGAAAGTATTATTATTGGTATTGGTTTTGTGGCGGGGAATGATGAAATTATTGGGTGGATTATGATTTGGTTTCTACTGTTGTTGTGATTGTTGGCGAGGTTGTTGATTGGGATGATTTTTTTTATTAGATGGTGCTTGGACATTTTGGACATGTTTAGAATCAGTTACACCATCATTAACAACATTCTTTTTCTTGGCCCAAAACTTAGGTTTATCATGAGATGATGACGGGAGATAATCCTTATTATAATGCTTGATTATTCCTTGTTGTAGGAGACCATCCTCAATTTTTTTTCCTTTCTTGACCACCATCTTGAAATCTTCAGGGCAATCCAATCTCATATCAAAGGCCATTTGTGGTATAATATTTTGGATAAAGATGTTGATGGAGTGTTTCTTAGGAATTTTCTAAGGGAATTTGTTACCAAGATTTCTCCATCTTTGCAATAAATAGGTGAAAGTATCCCCATTTCGTTGTTTTTGTTTTCAAAAAAATCACTCAAAGAGGCTTTGTGTTTGATGTTGTATGAATATTGTGCAACAAACGTTTTAGCAAGGTTGGAAAAGGTAGAGACATATCCCTATGGCAAGCTCATGAACCACTCTAGAGTGTGTTACTCCATATGAGTCTTGAAGGTTGTCATTAGTATTCAAGTATTCAAATTGCTAGTTGGTAACAGAGTCAAAGATAGACTAGTCGGTAATGATCATCGAGCACAGAGTTAACCGATTATAGTGATCATCGAGCAACATAATTACCGAGCACATAGCATACACCAAGCCCCAAGATACACAAGGAACACCGATCACTGAGAGACAATATTTACTGAGTAAACTAGTGGTTACATATAAGTTTGTATTGGCACATCAATCTAGGTAACAAATTTTTACCGAGATGGATAACAGTTTACATTGTTTGAGGAGAACATTAATTACACATGCACTCATTAATTGTTTATATCTCCTATGTATAGATGATCAAGGTAAATTTTGTACACCGTTGATCTTAGGTTTTCTAAGTAAAACCCTAATTAGGTCAAGAGGTTTGATATTTGTAAGGATAAGATGTCATTGTGTAATGAGTGAAGATTAAGTAATGATCAAGTAGCTACCACACTAAGGACATTAGAAGATCAGACAAGGGTTTTAGAACAAGGACTACATTGAAGCATTCAGTGTTTTAGAACATAGACAAGGCTACCAAGCAGTATAGAAGGTATTATCATTCACAGTAATGTGATAAATTCATTGTACTTAAAGGATCTGTATCCACAATATTGAGATTGCAATTTGTTCATATCACACATTTTGTTGCTCTCTAACAAATGTAACAATCCTAAAATCTCCTAACAGAGTGCACACATACTTTGTGTTTCTAAATCCTCACACGAGGTAGATCTAATCAATCTTATTGTTACTCCTAACAGGGTAAGGTCACCAGAAGTGATCAAATATTTGTAAGCTCTAACATGCTACTTTATTACTACAGTAGTGAAGCTTTGTGGGTCTCATCCCTACCATAGTTTTTACCTTCTAATAGGGGTTTTCTACGATACCAAAATACTAGTGTCATGTGTACTTAAGTTTCATGAATGTTTATTATTTTGATTACATGCATTTACATTTCAGAAATGACATTACATGTTTGGTGAAAGTAATCTGCTCAGTCGGTTATAGCAGTATATGATTACAAATATTTTCTTGAAAAGCTTTTAAGGGTACTGATTCACCCCTCCCCTCTCAGTACTCACCTTTCTATTATTCTAACAATTGGTAGAAGAGCTAGTTCTCTTGTTTAGAAAGTTTAATCAGTGGAGAGAAAATATCTTACAATGGAAAGCTATACGCTTGATAAAACTATTGAGAATCAAAAGTTACAATTGTAGATCTACATCAAACAATAAAAAGAAGCCAAGGAGAAACTTAGGGAGATGTTGATTAAGAAAAAAGAATGGCATCTCACTATCATGAGACTGATTATCAGGCAGAAGAGATTCATGACCCATTTGATACATCTAGATCTAAATATGCTAGTAAATCTGATGCATCTGAAGGAATCATATCAAAGCTATCTAAGAGCAATCAACAACTTATTGAACAAGTGAAATCACTACAGATCGGTCAAGATACACAAATGGTTAGAATGGTTGAAGTCTTGAACGATGATAAGATAGCTGAATAAGATAGAAACGTGGTTGTTGATGACAGAAGACAAATGACTACAAATTTAAAAGAAAAGGAATCTGAGATAATGAGACCTAATAAACATTACTTTGAGATCACCAATCCAATGGTTGCTACGATTCATGAGGCCAATCGAGTGAATATTGAGCTTGCTAGATAACTAGAATATATTGGTGAACTGAAAGAAGAGAATGTAAAATTGAGAAATGAATTGAAGATTCTACAAAAACATAATGAGGTGATTAAGAGATCTGAAGCCAGTACTAAGAGAATGGATGAATTTCTGAACAATCAAAGAAGACTGAACAACAATACCGGATTAGGGTATACCAAGCAAGGAAAATCATCAAATCAAGTTGAACAGAAGAATGTATACTCAAATCCAAAGCCTAACAAACCCTCATGCCATCACTGTGGAAAACCAGGCCACAAATCAAACAATTGCAGGAGAAAATCAAAAGGTACTTCTAGAAACTCTCATAAATTCAATGGTAATTGCTATAACTATAACAACCATGGACATCAAGCACATGAATGTAGATATAAGATGAAAAAACCATAGAAGAAACCCTACATGGATAAATATTGTTGCACTTGAAATATGAATGGTCACACATCACAAGCATGTAGGACTAATACAAAGTAAATCTAGAAACCTAAAGGACAAGAAAAAGAAAATCAACCAAGAAGACAAGGTAATTCTTATGCTTGGGATTATAACACTTGGGCAAGTTGCACAACATATGGTAAATATGGACATATAGCAGCTAACTGTATGAGACAATGGAGAACTAAGTCTAGAAATTGGTCAAACTCTGGAATGGCATGCTCACACTGTCAAAAGGTTGGTCACTTAAGAAGAGATTGTGCAAACTAAATAAATACTTATGGAAATGGGAATAAAATCAAAGAAATCATGAGAATCAGAAATCAAATGTGGAGGAGAGCATCAAATGATAATGTTGGACCAAGCACAACAATTGGTGAAACGTCATACAATGGATCTTATGTGATTCCACCACCTCTACCTAAGTAATACAAGTAGGTATGGAAATATGTTTTGCAAAGCCATATCTTACATCAGTTCCTATATTTATTATACAAATGCAAAAAGTGGGATGAATTAAGATGCACTATAGTATTATACTTTTGATAACTTTGATCTAGTTGAGTCCATTGATCTATACCGAGTTAGTAATTCTAGTCGGTGAACATGTGAGAGATAGCTAAGTTGCTAAGGAAATCAAACATTTGTTGTACTCACCGAGCTGAGGTATCTTTAGCGTCAATTGAGTGATTTGTTTGTCTATAAAGTGGTTGGTGACGATAATTTATTGCGCCGACTAAAATTATTTTGTATAAATTTGAGGGAAGTGAACTCATTTGTTTACACAGTGATCATAGAGTAGAGTAGAGAGATTGTTAGTGATTTCACAACAGAGCACTTCAAAAGATTTTACAGAGATTCAAAGAATATTCAAGCAGTTGAAGGTTATATCAGTAAGCACTTGCACTTACCGAGATGTGTGAGTTCTTTCATTAGAAGCCCTAAATTTGAAAATATGATGGCGTCCTCATCATGAACCATAAGGGAAAATATGGATAAAAGCAAAAAGGTAATTCTTGTCAAGAATTCAACATGCATAGAACCCTATTACAAGATTCATCCACAGGTTGCACCTCAACCCAATGAAAAATGCACATTCTCTATGATACCGCCTAGGGTTCTCTTGGTTCACAATGTAAGGGCATACATTCATTACAGGATCAATGAGATAGGGCATTTCAAGCTCATATTGACATATCAGACACTTTGCACTGATGGGAAATTGAAAGACGATCATAAACACCTAGAAGTAAAAGGGTTAACCAATGCCCTACATTTCTTGAAGGAATTCAAAACAAAATGGGTACGCATAGTATTGAGTTGAGTACACGATGGAAAACTTTGGCTAGATGAATCAAAGAAGATAAGAAAAGATGTGATACGTGTAGTAACTGGGTATCCTACGACAGATAAAACAAAATCCCTAAGACACTCACCCAGAACAAAAATTGAGAAGCTAACAGGAGACAAGTGGGATGGTAGAGGTCTACAGATCAACACTATCAATGATCATGAACTAAGATTTGGTGCATATTTTATTGCATACAAAATATTCCAGTCAAGCAAACCTAACAACGCTGCATGTGGAGCTATTGAAATTGCATATAAAATTGTTAAGAAGGGTTTGCAACTTGACCTAGCCGAGCTGTTGCAGAGACAAATGGAAGAAAACATGAGGAAAATCATATAAACAAGATCTAATACATGTAATTTTGGTTCTCTACTATTGTGTACATTTTTCTCTCTACAAACCTTTTCGCCCTCCATCGGTAATGTAAAATGGAAGACAAACTGACCAATCACATTGCAAATCGGTGAATTCATTGCAAGTCTAGGCACAAACTTTGAACCGATTATGAATGATTATTTTATAAAGTTCAAAGAAAGAATGGAGAAAAGGAAAAGAATACCAATGCAGTTGGTAGAGAAGTATAAAGATGACATCTATTTTTTAGTTGACACAGACACAACACTCATCAAAGTAGTACAACAGAGGACAACATGGCTACCTCCTATGGACTATGAGATTGACATAGACTTACCTTCTGAGGTAATAGAGAAACTAATAAATGGACAAGTTGACAAATCTACCATGAGGTTTGGCACATATGATGAAGCTAAAACCCAAATACAGATTGGACTACAAGTTGAGAAAATGGGTAGAAAGAAGACCAAGATTGTTAAGACTTTGAAATAAAAATTCGCTATCATTGATGAAGAACTGGATAAATTAGTTGATGGTACCAAGGAATAGACTATAGTCGGTGAAGATGATGAAAAAAATCAAGATGTTGATGCCACCGATTCAGATGAAGTACAAGAAGAGGCACCTAAGGCCAAGAAGGGCAAAGGCACAAAGGCTGAGACTCTACGAAGGACAAGAACAAGATCGGTGACAACAGATTCACCACCTTTGAAGAAACGAGTTTCTAAAATAACAAGACTATCACCGAAGTATACATATCAGACAAGGAAGCCAAAGAATACCACCGGGACTAAAACATAGAGACAAAGAAAGAAGTATGTAAGAAATAAATATGATAAGGATGATTCTGATGATAACATTGATCAATTCAAGGTTGTGCAAAATAAAGTGCCACAGACTATTGATGAAATAGAAAAAGCAATAAGACAATCATAAGGTTAAGACATCCAAAGATACATACTGATGCAAATATGACTACCGAGAATCAGGATAAATTGGAAGCTATCATAGGTATGATGATTAATTTTAGAAAAGTTCCAGTAGAATTTTCTACTTACATACCACAAGAGCTATATGGAAAGATATCAGCTAGATGGACATATGCACTAACAACTGAGAAACATATAAGAGAGGAAGCTCTCAATATACTTAGAGTTAATTATACAATTGAGCGAATTGATGAAACAATGAAGCAATATGCTAAGCAATTTCAAAATCAATCATGAGAATTTAATGATCATAACATATGGAGACCCTGATGACCAAGCAAATGAAGATGAAATGATAACTAGAGCTACCGAGACCTTAGATGAACAAGATGCAACTGAGGTCGCCCGAGTAATGGTACTAGGTAATCTGCCTATACTGGTACAAGCAATTGATATTGAAAGTGAAGCACAAATGAAGACACCCAAGTAGGAAGCAGATACAAATGAAGACAAGGGTGAAGACAAAGGTAAAGAGACTGACCATAGTGGTGCAAAAACACAAGGTGATGCACCTAATGAAACCACTGATGCAGAAGATAAAGGTGAAGGTAACACAGAGAATGGTAGACATGCTACTACCACTGACACCAGGTCATCTACTAAGCCACCTACACAAGGCATCACACCTACCGAGCCACCAAAGCTAGATACCGAGCACAAGGCTCAAGTATCACTATCTCTAACACTATCTCCTACATCAAGTGTACAAGGGAAGAAGAAAAAAAAGAAGAAAGGGAGCAAGGATCCAGGCACACTCGATGAAATCATAGAAATCCCTAAATTTGAGCTAAGGACACTTGATCCATAAAAAATACAAAATATGGTGAATTATGGACTCAAAAAGTAGCTCAAGACAAGTTGAGGCTAGAACACAAGAATGCACAAGTAATAGAGGCATCAAAAGAGATCTTACAACAAGTTGTTCCTGATGTGAACATCAAATAATCTTCCCCCATCATTGATCAAATTGCATTGCTCACCGAGTTAATAAATGGACTAGGTATTGATGCTGAGCAGAAGTTGGAAGAAAGAGCAGAAAAGAATATCTAGTACAAGGTTAGTGAGAAGATCAACCAAGAAGTGGAAATTAATAAGGTAACACTCTCATAATTTATAACAAGATTAGAAACTATTATTATTGAAGCACTTACAATTATGCAGAAGTTATGCACATTAGATCATTTCACTACTGAGCTTAGTGAAAAGATGAAGAAATTAGATGATTATCTAAATGATAGTGCAAAAAGTCTTACAACTGAGCAACATGCATTTCAAATGCATTACACCAAGGTTCTACAATCACAGTGGTTGAGACTTGATTTGAGGAAGGAAGAGGACAAGATAAGAGAAGAGGTAACTGAGCTTCAGGCTATGTTACTACCACACTTAGTATTGATGCAGAAACATGTGATAATGAAAAATAATTTGATTTCCACCCTAGACCTATCCATAACAGAGAGCATATACGATATGCATGCTCAACTGAACTTGGAACAGTTGACCCTAGAGCACTTAAAGGAGGAATGAGAGAAGTTAATGGAAAATCTCTAGAAGACCCTTACTCACATTTTTGACAAGTTGTAACTTATTTCTTTTTGTCATCAATTTCAAAAAAGGGGGAAACATATGTATATATCTATGCATACCGAACATGTACAAAGGGGGAGTCACTATGTATAAGTTGATGTGTATACTACATCTACATATACAAGTTTTTGATACTAATGCCAAAGGGGGAGAATGTTATTCCATATGAGTCTTGAAGGTTGTCATTAGTATTCAAGTATTCAAATTTCCAGTCGGTAACAGAGTCAAAGACAGACTAGTTAGTAATGATCACCGAGCGTAGAGTTAACCAAGTATAGTAATCACTGAGCAACAAACTTACTAAGCACACAATAGACACCGAGCTATGAGATACACAAGGAACACCGAGCACCGAGAGACAATATTTACCAAGTAAACCAGCAGTTGCATAAAATTTTGTATTGGCACATCAATCTAGGTAACAACTTTTTGCCGAGATGGATAACAGTTTACATTGATCGGGGAAAACATTAATTGTGCATGCACTCATTAATTATTTATATCTCCTATGTATAGATGATCAAGGTAAATTTTTTAAATCATTGATCTTAGGTTTTCTAAGATATTGTAAAACCCTAATTAGGTCAAGAGGTTTGATATATGTAAGGATAAGATGTCATTTTGTAATGTATTAATATCAAGTAATGATCAAGTATCCGACACACTAAGGACATCAGAAGATCAAAAAAGGGTTTTAGAACAAGGACTACATTAAAGCATTCAATTTTTCAAAATAGAGACAAGGCTATCAAGCAGTACAAAAGGTATTATCAGTTACCATAAGGTGATAAATTCATTGTACTTAAAGGATTTGTATCCACAATATTGAGATTGTAATTTGTTTAGATCATACATTTTGTTACTGTCTGACAATTGTAACAATCCTAAAATCTCCTAACAGATTAGACTTAATCGCCTTTGTATAAATCTCCTAAGAGAGTGCACACATACTTTGTGTTTCTAAATCCTCACACAAGGTAGATCTAATCAATCTTATTGTTACTCCTAGCAAGGTAGGGTCACCAAAAGTGATCAAATCTTTGTAAGCTCTAACAAGATACTTTATTACTACAGTAGTGAAGCTTTGTGGGTCTCATACCCACCGTAGTTTTTACCTTCTAACATGGGTTTTCTTGTGATAGGTCAAAATACTAGTGTCATGTGTACTTAAGGTTCATGAATGTTTATTTTTTTTATTACATGCATTTACATTTCAGCAATGACATTACATGTTTGGTGAAAGTAATCTACTCAGTCGGTTATAATAGTATATGATTACAAAGATTTGCTTGAAAAGTTTTTAAGGGTACTGATTCACCCCTCCCCTCTCAGTACTCACCTTTCTTTTATTCCAAATGAGTGGGGCCTCCTAAGATTTGAGAGAATAATCTATTGAGATAGTTTTCATTGTAGGAGACTTCTTGGAAATCCACATAGAATAATTTAAGATGTTGGATCAAACACATTTCCCCCTGTATTTATCAAATTTAGGAATCTCAAAGTTTGGGGAGAATGATTGGATTGTGATTATTTGATCAAATGGATAAGGACACATATATGCAAACAAAAATTCTTTCTTGTATCGTTCATTTTGTATGTTAAAGATGATTTTCTTGAATTGACTGACTTGTTTGGCAAGATCAAACACATTGTGAGATGTGAGAGGGGTCCCAAAATTGGAAAATGTTCCCAAGGAAGATGAAGTGAGACCTAATGTTGGTGGATGCACATAGTGATAACCTTGTTATGTGTTAATAGTTTATGTCTTCATTCTAGATGATGGTAGTGTAAAAAATAATGATGTGTTATTAGAAGGTATGGAAGTTTGACCCATATGTAGCACTCTAGCATCCGTGTCCTTAGATGTGTTTGTTGTAGTAGTATGTGTACTAGCATGAGAGGTAAAATTAGGTATGACACTAAGGATTGTTGAAGCATGTCATGTGTGAGTTGGAAATATTGGGATGATTGAGATACTTGTTATGTGGAAGTTATGGTTAAATATTATGTGCCTTTTCCTTTTGATGATGTGTTGGTGGTGTTGGTAGTGACATGGACTTTGGTGATGTTTTTAGTGAGCAAGGACTCATCAAAGTCTTGTGGGAGTGTGACTCTTTCCTTGAAAATGTTTATAAAAATGGCCTTGTTATTGACCCTAATGGATTTATCCATCATTTCCAAATTATAGGAGTCTTTAAGAAATGCATTTGGAAGCAAGGAGACATATCAGGCCAGTCTACAAGTTCTTCCTCTTCTTGGTTGTTGGTGAGATCCTCCGCATGAATACCTTCATAATTAAATATCCCAAAGGGATTTTCATTATCATTGTTGGTGTCATGGGTATTCCAAAGAGAAGCCATCATACTCTTGGCTTGTGTTCGAGTTAGGACCATACAAAAGTGACCTTAGGGGATATATGAAAGTGGATGACTTGATGAAGGTCAAAGGAAGGATGAAAGTTTGATGAAAGCTTGGTTTGATAGGGAAGTTATGATAGATGAAGGATGTTTGAAGGGTATGTATAAGGGTGGTTAATGAGCTTTGGACTTGGAGAAACTAAGATTGATATTAATAAATATTTGAAAATGTCTAAGGGTGCCTATGCAGAAAATAAAAAATAGAAAATGGTAAAAAATGAGAAAAAAAAATCTATAACTACTTTGTTTTTGTTGTTTTTAATCGATATTTATATTTTTTTGGTATATTTGATTATTTAGCAAATAAAAAATCAAGAAAGAAGAGTTAAATACAAACCTAACTATAGCTATTAGAGACATCGACCGACATAGAGACACCAAAAAGTAGAGACGCTGAAGTGTTGATGAAAGTGTCAATCTATGTCTGTAATAAAAATGTTAGAAGTTGCTACAAAGGGTTAGCTTTGTAAAAATACCACCTTACCAAAAAAATGAGAGTTAGGGTCCCCAAAATAGAGAAAACGCTATTAAAGGAAGATTCCTGCAAAGATATGTTAGTTAATAAACGTGAAAATAAATCTTCCTGCAAAACCACTAATGTTAAAAATTGTAGGTAGAGACACTGATTCAGGGCAGAGACATGAAAAAGAGGAGACATCATTCCAGAGTTTGAACATGCAACTCTTTTAAGAACACTCAATTTTTTTGGTTATAAAATAGGGACATGGGTCCCACCAGGCTTACCAAGATGTACATTAGAAAATCTAATGAGTATAAATGCTAAACAAAAGGAAAATAACACATTTAACTATAAAGACTATCTCATACCTCTGATAGAGCCAGAATGGAAGCACCCTTGTCCATTGATTTGCTCTTTAACAATTTTTATGTGGAATGCTCTCCTTAACTCAACAATATTTGTCTATAGGATGAAATCTAATGGATAATGAATGATCTAAGATAGGATCTAGATGAAAAACTAAGTGACCTAGATGCCAACCAATGGATTTTAATGAATAATAAGATGAAAATGAGTTAAAACTATGAATATTAATATGCAAGCTAGGATGATATATGATAGCAAAAAATTATGAACTCTAGAGACAAATTAGCATGATAACATTGCACAAATGAAAGATGAAATGCAATGAGGGGAGGCCCTAATTTATAGGATTTTGGATAGAAATGGATGGTTGAGATGCATTTGAAATGGAGGGCTAAGATTGAGTAGGATTGATGAGGTGGATGCCAAGTGTCAAAAGGTTGACCATGCAAGAGGTGAGGCGTGCTCACAAATGTGTGAGTAACCTTGGGAAGATGGGTGATAAATGCCAAGTGGGGACAATGTGTAAGAGTAGGGTGGCTCAAGGTGGCTATAGGAGACAAAGGTGGAAGAGATAGGGTGGCCATTTATTGGATGTGTAAGAGGTGAGAAAATTTAAAATTTGAAAATGTGCTCACATGTGTGAACTAACTTTTAAATTATAGAAAATGGTTAATGAGGTTAGGAATCAAGAAATTGGACTAATTAATCTAGGATTAATTAGTGGGTAGGATTTAAGAAAAGTGGAGCGGGGTTTAGGCTATAAGTTATCTTAAATAATTTAGAATTAGTTAAACTATAAGATAATGGGAAAGAGATATATTCAATTAATTTAAATTAATTGAACATTGGCTAGGGAGTAAATAATTAGAATTAATTATATTATTGGGATACAAAATAATTAAATTAAATTAATTATAATGCTCAGGAGGGCAAATGGGTTTATAGAATCAATAAATTCATAAAGGGACGATTTTAGGCGTCGACAATCTCATTGGTTGATGTATTTATATAATATGCTTTGACTATTTCATATTAGGCATGATGATTAATTAGAGGAAATTGGCTTGGGTAAAAGAGTTATGTTTTATTTCCCATCTCACTCAAGTTTGAGTTATGAGATGCGACTTGTATAGCCCTGCGAGACAAAATTTAAATTTGTCAATTCTAGATTAAAGTGATGTGATAACCCATAAACTATGCTTGCATATTTTTCATAAATGATTTTTACATTAATATAGCCTTATTTTTTACCCAAGGATAACATTAAAAATTTTAAACATTCCAACCAATTTAATAAATAAATTTTCCATGCTCTAAGAGTGCTTGAATTTGATGCTCAAAAATTGCCTACAACTAGAAATCACAAAAAAAAGAAAAATAAAACAAAAAATTATTTTGAGAGATGTAGGTTGACCTGCCACCTTTGGATGATCTTTTATTAATTGGCTGCATAACTATGATATGCTCTAAGAGTCCCATATATATAATAAAGCCACACCACATGCTAGGTTGTTTCCATATTAATATACCACTTGATGCATGTCATGATATAGGTAACCTAATACACCTAGACCCTAGACATATGCCACACCCTTACTGATAATTTTCTCTAGTACTCTACCTTAACTTATGGAAAATCCCCTTAATATTTGATTAGTTACCAACAACCATTTGATCACTCTTGCTAGAAATATTGAAAGTGCAAAAAACTTGACATGGCCTACCATAAATATATCATTCAATTCTCAATCCCTAAACCATCCATTAAAAATATATACTCAAAGCACTCTTTCCATGATTTATATCATATACAACTATCTCTCCATGAATCAAAATGCACATTATCATGTAAACATCCTCTATAGTGATAGTGTTCTCCCTAGTTGGCATAATGACCACATTGTTCTCCTTGCTCCATTGATCCACTTGTATAGTCATCATAGTCTGATGTACTATAATCTTGATCATGTAGGTGACATGCCATAATCCAACAATTCCCAAGAACTCTCACTCTACCTCAATGAAATCTTCCCTTAATGACATCATCAGAGGATGACATTCTCGAGATACGATATAATCTATGTCCTCTTGCAATAATAATGTGCAAATCATGTCATCTCCTAAAAATCAACCAAACTTAATTTTCCATCAAAAGCATCAAACTAAATATCATTTATGACCGACTTCATCAATTGTGCCTCCCCATACAACATTAACAAAATTGTACAACAAATGCAACAATGTTCATATCGCTAACATCAGTTTACCTCATATGCGCCTAACTCCTCATCAAATGCACATATTTATCATTTGTGTCAAACTCTCCCTCATATGTGCCATTGGACATAAAAATATACCAGATTTCTCATCACTTGTAGAATTGCATGTCAAAATCATCAATTCATGCTTCATTTGTGAGATTTTAGTCTTTTTGTGCATTTGATTAAATCCTAGTTCCACCTCTCATAGATGCACTTCAACCTATCCCAAGGGACCTAAGGGTTAGATACATAGTGCTAGACTTGATCAGACTGGTTTCCCAAACACTTGCACATGTTGTGCTAGATGACTCCCTATTGGAATGCCCACCATCTCTACAACTACTTCACACTTGGAAGGCTCTAGATTTCTAAATAAGGGAGGATGAAAATGAATAGAATTGAACCATTCTACACCCATTTATAGCTTCCAAACCCTACTTTTAACGTATTCTTCACCATTTTCTCCATCTCATTACTTCTCAAGCACTTTTTTTCTTCTTCCAACATTTTTTTCCATCCTTGATCCACTAGACCTAGCATATTCTTTCAACTGAGAGTTCAACTAAAACATATTTTCCTCACCAATCTCTCAAAGAGGCACCCTTTCTCTATCTCTTGATATATTGAGGCACTCTAGAACACTTCTCCAATTAATTTATTTATATCAACACCACTTTTTTGAAACAACAACATAAACACAATTGTCTCAAAGAGGAGCAAAATGTAGTTGCCTAAAAATAACTAACACATTTTTGTCTCACTACTTCATCATTATTCATCAATTTTGTTTGTCGATATTAATTAGCTAATTGAAATTTATTTAATAAAGTTAACATTACATCCTTTTATCTATATGAATTAAATAGTAAAAAAATATTTAATTAAGCTAATATTACATCTTTTAATTATTTAATTAATTCATCATTTCTTCCCTCTACATTAATTAAATAATTAAATAATATTTAATTAATTCAATTAATATCATCTTCATCCACATTGATTAAATAATTTTTAAAAATAATTTGTTAATCCATTCATTTATTTTTCTCATCTAAGTTGATTAAATAATTTTTAAATGTTTAAGTAATTCAACCATTGGTTCTTTTAAATCCACTATAATTAAATATAATATTTCTTTCATTATAAAATAAATTATTATAATGACCGATAATATATATATATATATATTATAATTTATTTAATTATTTTTCTATCTTTTTATTTCTTCTAAAAATAAATACAATAACTATTTTTAATTTTTCATACATATTAAATAAAATAAATTTAAATAATTAATTTATCTATTAATTCTTGAAAACTCACATCAAATAGATAATTTCATAATTATTTTATTAATTCATCATTTTCTTTCTTCTACATTAATTAATTAATTTTTTATTTCTTTAACTTTTTGTTCAATGAAAATATATTATTTTATTAATATATATACATATATGTGTGTATATATACATATATATGTATATATACATATATACATATAGAATGTTAGAATAACAGAGAAGGGGGGTGAATCAGTGGCCTAAAAAATATTCCAATAAATCAACCCAAAAACTTAGTACCACAATATTAAGCCTCTAGTTATCTTGAGTCCTACAAGATGAATGCCTTCAAACAATCTTAACAAATAACTATTGCTCAAAGTTCACTGTTAAACCTTATTCTTACTATTTACCGATTAGCAATCTTTCATTTACTGAAAAATAGTAAATTGCTTAGTGTATACTGATCAATCTAGATTAGTTATGTGAAATGCAAAACACTAAAGTAATGACTCATAAACACATTGACACATGGGTTTTTAACATGGAAACCCTGTTAAGGGAAAAACCACTTGGGACCAGTAACCCAAAATTTTCACTCTTCTCAAGTAAGCTCGGTGAAGAGCCAACCCTGTTAAAGGTTACAAACACACTATTAGGTGTGACCTTGTTAGAGGATTTAAATATAATAGTTTGTCACTTGATATCGGGCATCTCTATGCTACCTTCTATGACCAAACCCAGTGTAGTTTGTCAAATGGTATCTAGCAATATCTCATGCTATCTTCATGATCAAAATTTTTGATACTCCTTGGGATGTATCTCAATATAGAAAGGATTGTTAAGTCCTGCTCGATTAAGATACTTTTTGATCCAATGGTTAAATTGAAATAATAAATGATCTGTTCACATATACAACTATAGACTTGCAAATTTTCAGATCTATTGTAAGCTCATAATACAATGTATCTTTTCAATACCTTTTCTCCACTTCTTTCTGCTCGGTGATGCTTTGATTCTCTGTTGCCAGTGTTCGTAGAAATCTTTAGCTCTTTCCTCAGCTTGATTGATCAGGACTGTATAAATTTGTTCTTCATCAGTTTCTCTCCAGTACCCTCTTTCTCTATTCACTCCCCTAATTCATAATGAATTAGATTGTCTCTTTATAGACAT
Source organism: Thuja plicata (assembly GCA_018584345.1). Classification (NCBI taxonomy): domain Eukaryota; kingdom Viridiplantae; phylum Streptophyta; class Pinopsida; order Cupressales; family Cupressaceae; genus Thuja; species Thuja plicata. Next base: position 412,759 of record MU224458.1, on the reverse strand, counting down.
GATATCACCATTTCTCAGTTCTTGAATTTCATGTTCTTGGTGTGATCCACAATTCTAGCCAATCTTGATTTAAAGCTTTTACTCATGTTTTATCTCATAGATATCTTGTTGCCAACTGTAATAAAGCTGCTTTAAATCTTTCACTTATCTCTGGCTTTAACTTGTCAATGAAAATAATGTTAACAACCAGTTAACTCTATCTTTAGCTCTTGCCAGCTAAGTATTTTGTCTTTTTTGAACTTCATTTATTTTCAGTGTTTAACTCTTTGATAGCTTCTGTCAATACTTCAGTTCTCCTTGGGCATCTCCGTCGGGGTTGTCTATCCGTCGGACATCACTGTGAAGTTCTGCTTGTCGGTAATGCTTGTGATTCTTCTCGTCGGTAATTCTTGTCGAGTTTCTCACTCGGGCATCACTGTGACTTTACTTTCAGGTTTCTCTATCTGTTGATGTTTGTAGTCACTTAGTGAGTGCTCATCTTTTATGCATTACAAAAAGCATAATCTTTATCTCTCTGATTTTCTAAAGTCTTTGACACTTTGTATATAACCGATCAGATTATATCAAGTTGACATCAATGATAATACAATCCATTAACTGATTTAATGTCTTGCATTATCTTTCTCCATTTCGGTGATCAACTTAATCATCTTCAAACATTCAATCAGTTATGGTTCATCAATCTCTCCTTTTGGCTTTGATGACAACACACTACATTATCACACTATATTATTTCTAATACAATATGAAATATATCAAGTGTATTTCATCAATCTCTCCCATATCTTTTGTTCTATAACCAATACTAATGTCTGGCTCTCGGTAAGCTCATATAGCTTAGATTTGTTTCTTGAAGAGTGCTTTCTTTAGTATTCAATCCCTTTACTGGATAGATGTGTCAACTTCTATCTTTGTTCCTAATATGTGCTCTTCCTTGACTGTTCTTCTCCTTGACAATCTCTTTTTCTTTTGACAACAATCTCTCCTTTTGGATATTCTGGATATTCTCTCCCTTTGAATCTCTCTCCCTGATAATGACTCTCCCTGATAATGATATAATCTCTCCCTTTGACAACAATGCCAAAGTAAACTTTAATTATGCCAAAGTTATATCCTTTCACCTTTTTATAATATACACCTTGAATTTCCCTATCCATCAACAATATAGTGACTCTAATGTTCAGTGCAGATATGTACCTTGTTGTGTATTGATGTATCTTTGTTGTCCGTCTCTTTGCTTGCATCAACATGAATGATCTTCTAATTATGTGTGGGCTGATGCAGTCTCCTAGTCATTTTAATGACCGATAGACAAGGGTTGGACCCCTAGTCTCTTTCGATAATGACTTGGTAAATATGTCAGCTAATTGTTTCTTGGATTGAACATATTCCAGCATCATTTCTTTTGCTTGCACTTGTTCTCTTAAGTAATGATACTTGATAGCAGTAAAAACTTTAAGAAACCCCCTTCTGGGAAAAGGTGTAAAATACATGTGAATCCTCCATTATTTGGGGGGGGGGGGATTTAATATTGTTGGAAATTTTTTTTTATTTGAATAGAAAAAATATTATTTTTACTCATGATTTTTTTCAATTATATGAAAATTCTATAAAATCTTGGCGAATCTTTCATTATTGAAAAACATCGCGGTGACAGGCACACATACCAAGAAATGATTATTATTTGATGGGGGTATGGGGGCAACGCCCCCAAGATGGGGCTAGGGTACAAGGCGCGGTCGAGGGGCAGCGCCCCCGCGGGGGTTTTCGGGGGCAGCACCCCCGAAAGCTAAAATGACTTTTATTATTTTATTAAGGTTTCGTGAGTTAATTTACTATCTTTTAACAGGAACCAACCCTACTTTTTATAACTGTTGGATGATCCCAGATGGATGGTAGGAATTCTATTTCGGGCCAAGGTTTAAAAGAACACAAAGATTCCCCCAAAAGTCTCTAAAATAGAGACACATGTCAAATCTATTTCGGGACAAAGTTTTCAAAGTCATAAATTTTCATTGAAAGTTTCCAAAACAGAGACACATGTCACATAACCTATACCCTAACCTTAAATATTGACCACATATTGGTGAATATGGTTTTCAATTACGACAAGCTTTAGAAATTGTAGGCAAAATGTTTCAATTTATAGTGTCCAACAATTAATTTGATTGGCGATATTGTGATAGAAAAGGATAAAAATACATAAACCAATAGGCGACGGGTCAGGGCATTCGACCCAATATTTATAAAGTCCAGGCAACATTGACAACTTGATTTACACATTATATTCACCAAATCTCAGGTCACGGACATGAGAGATTTTCCAAATGGCGAATATTTGCCACTAAAGTTTTCCCTACTTGATAGAAATATGCTTAGTCTTAGCATGCATGACTGGATTCTTTGATATGTTTATTGCACTGGTATTATAACAATAGATAATCACTGGTTCAAGAATCTTCATATTCATACCTTCTAGTAATTTTTTGATCCATGCAATATTTGAGAAGTTTGCAGCAACAACAACATATTCTGCTTCTACAGTAGACTGTAAGATGCATCCTTGCTTCTTATTGATCCATGTGACAAGTCTGTCACCCATGAAGAATGATCCTCTAGTTGTACTCTTTCGGTCATCTAGGTTTCCAGCCCAATCAACATCTGTATAGACTTAAAGCTCAAATTTACCCTTTTTGTTATACCATAAGCCATAGTCCTCGGTGTTCTTTAGATATCTTATAATTCTCTTGACAATAATCATATGTGATTCTTTGGGATTAGCAGAGAATCTTGCAACTATTCTAACTACATGTGTTATATCTGGTCTAGTATGAACACCATACATTAGTTTGCCAATCATTGATCTAGACAAGGTCTAATTTACCTTATTTGATTTGTCTTCTTTTTTCAGCTTACATTCGGTTGCCATAGGTGTTCCAACTAGCTTGGAATCTTCCATCTTGAATATCTTCAACGCTTCCTTGATGTATTTGGATTGAGTGATGTATATGCTTGCATCTTGTTGAAGAATCTGTAGACCAAGAAAGAATTTGATCTCCCCAAACATAGACATTTCAAACTCTTTGCTCATTTCATTAGCAAAGGATTTACATAACATTTCATTACCCCCAAATATGATATCATCAACAAATATTTCAACAATCAGAATATTACCATCGATATCTTCTTTTAAGTACAAATTATTATTTTCACTTGTTCTTACAAATTCAATGCTTATGAGATAGGAGTGAAGTCTTTCATACCAGGCTCTAGGTGCTCGTTTCAATCCATACAAGGCTTTATGTAGTCTACATACCATGTTTCTCTTGTCTGGATCAACAAATCTTTCTGGTTGTTCAATGTATACTTCTTCTAGTATTCCATTTAGGAATGCAGATTTGACATCCATTTGGTATATCTTGAATCCTTTGTATGAAGCATAAGAAAGAATAATTCTAACTCCTTCTAGTCTAGAAATGGGTGCAAAGGTTTCACCGTAGTCAATACCTTCTTCTTGTGCATACCCCTTGCATACTAATCTTGCTTTGTTTCTTGTGACTTCTCCATTCTCATTCAGCTTGTTTCTGAATATCCATTTGGTACCGATGACATTCTTGTCATCTAGTCTTGGTACTAGTGTCCATGTACTATTTTTATCAATCTATTTGATTTCTTCATTCATAGCACTGACCCATTCTTCATTCTCAAGTGCAGTATTAACAGATTTAGGCTCAAAATCACAAAGTAAACATCTAGTGTTTAGTGACTTACTTCTTGTTCTCATTCTAGCCTTCTTGTCTCCTATGATATGATTCCGTGGATGATGTCTTCTGACATACTTGGAAAGTTTTGGTTCATCTCTTTTTCCATCATTCTGATCATCATCTTGACCTTTATTCTGATCTTCATCGCTTGGAACATCATATTGAGGATTTTCCTGATTTTCGGTAATTGCAGCCTGATGCTCGGGTGCAATGTTCTGTTGGTCGGGAGTGATACACTGTTGCTCGGGTAGAGTGTCAGATTCTTTAGTGTAAACAAACCTGTTGTAGTCTTTTGGTTCTTTTCTACTTTCCTTATCATTCTTTTCTTCAAATTCATCTATTCTTACATTTGCACTTTCAATGATTTTGTTAGAGGACTTGTTAAGACATTTATAAGCCTTTCTTTTGGTGGAATACTCTAGAAAGATACCTTCTTCACTTTTGGATTCAATCTTTCCATTTCTATCCTCTTTCAAAATATAACATTGACTACCAAAGATTCTGAAGTAACTTACATTGGGTGTGTAACCATACCATAGCTCATAGGGTGTCTTCTTTGTGTCCTTCAATTATACTCTTTTCAATGTGTAGACAACAGTACTGATAGCTTCCCTCCAGAAAGTTTGAGTGATGCTTTTCTCAATCATTAGTGTTCTTTCACAATCAACAATGGATCTGTTTCTCCTTTCAGCAATTTCATTTTGTTGTGGTGTTCTTGGTGCAGAAACTTGTCTTTTAATTCCATGCTCATTGCAATATTTAGTGAATTCATCTGAAATAAATTCCCCTCCTCTATCTAATCTTAAGCATTTCAATTTCTTACCACTTTTTTTTTCTACCATAGCCTTATACCATTTAAACATCTTGAATTCTTCTTATTTATCTTTTAAGAACATAATTGTCATCATTCTAGAATAATCATCTACAAAGAGAATGAAATACCTATCACCATAGTAACTCTTTGTCCTCATGGGTCCACATAGATTAGTATGGACTAATTCTAGAATAGAATTAGATGTATGGGCTTTACTCTTGAAACTAGACTTTTTCATTTTACCTTTTTGACAATTATTGCACATGATATGTTTGGGCTTTGACATGCTCGGTAAGCCTCTTACTCTTCTTTTATTGCTTATCTTTATCATGTTGTCAAAATTCACATGGCATAGTCTTTTATGCCACAACCATATGTCTTCGTTTCTAGCCATTAAACAAGTGGTGTTAATGTCATCAAGATAGAAAAGATTACCTTTTGTCTGTTCATCAATTCTGATCAACCTTCCTGATTCATTGAAGATCTTTGCCTTCTTATTTTCAAATGCTACTCAGTGACCTATGTTATTTAGCTGTAAAACACTCAATAGATTATAATTCAGTCCTTTTACCCGGTAAGTATTTTCACATTTGATCATGTTATTCAACATTATGGTTCCTTTACCTTCAACTGGACAAGGTGTGTCATTACCCATTCTTATTGATCCACCATTATAGTATTCAAAAGTTTCAAACTTTTGTTTATCATTGGTCATGTAGTGAGTGCAGCCACTATCTATAATCTACACATCATTCTTATTAACCTTATATATGAGTGCAGTCTCTACATACCTTTCTTCTTCGTCTGAATCATCCTTCATGGCTACAAATACCATCTCAATGTCTTCTTTAGATTCGGTGTCAGTGTCATCAGCTTTGTTCTCGGCTAGGTAACAAATTTTCTTTCCTTTGTCCTTGTAGTCTTGGGTATCTCTTCTGTCATATTGTTAGTTGCTTAGGTAATCTTTGTTATCACCTCGATCAAACTTCTTTTCATATGTTCTGTCATTACTTCTGTCATCTTTTCTTCTGTTAGGACATCTTGCAACAAAGTGTCCAACCTCTTTACAATTAAAACATACAAGTGGTAATTTACCTTTGTATCTACCTTTGCCTCTCTGCAATATTCTTGCCATTAGTGCTTCAATCTCATCAAGTCCTTGGTCATCACTATCACTCTCACTATCATTCATCATAATGTGTTTATGACTTGACTTACTTATTTTCAAAGAAGATTTGAATGTAGACTCTATAGATGGTAAGACACTATTATCAAAGTTATTCATCTCAAATGAAATCAGTCTACCAATCAGATTATCTAGAGTAACAATATTGTTTGCAAATGCTCTCATTTCTTATATAACAGATACTCTAATAGCATATACAAATAGTAAGGTTCTTAGGATTTTACTTACCACTGTCTCTTCTTCAAGTACACCTCCAACTCCTCGAATAACATTGACTACCTCTTTAATTCTGCAGCTATACTGAGTGATATTTTCTCCTTCTTTCACCCTTAGGTCATCAAACCTCCCTCTTAGGCTTTCTACCTTAGCTCTTAGTACATTAGCATCTCCTCCATGTACCGGCTTCAATTTATCCCACATTTGCTTTGCAGAGGTGCAGGTTTTGACATCTTCAAACTCAACATCAAAGAGTGAGGAAGCAAGCTCTATCATCATGCAATTATGCTCATGCTTTTCTCTCAATTGCTCAAGTGTGTGAGGTCCTGTAGGAAACACATATTCAGTATCTAGGTGTTGAGTAACATCATTATCAATACCTAATAGGTGGAGTCTTATTCAACTTTTCCATGATGCAAAGTTGTCTTTGTTCAACTTGGGCACATCTCGTTTGTTCATCTTGTGATCTTTTGCTTGAGCTGTTAAACTCCCTTTCTAAGCACAGAAGCTCTGATACTAATTGTTAGAATAACTGAGAGGGGGGGGGGGTGAAT
>MU224458.1:386095-404322 GCA_018584345.1 Thuja plicata | reverse complement strand
TATAAAGAGAGAGAGAGAGAGAGAGAGAGAGAGAGAGAGAGTGCAAAATGATAGATACGACACCCTTCCCACCACCCCCAAATACTAGCATCACACAACACTATGCCTTATTTCCCATATAACTGCATACAAAAATTTCCACCTTCCCCACCCTTATCACCCCTACCATCCCTATACATAACAAACATTTAACAACCCAACTGTATTCATTCACAATTTTCCAAAAAGTTATATTTATGACTAGGACCATGCCTTACAAACATTCAAATTCAAACAACAAAAAGTAAATACAACATTATAAAACTTATAATAAAAAGGGGCATTCAAACCTAAGAAGTTGATGCCTTCCCCTTGTTGACCGCATTCTTCACTTGCACATGGCCATTTATCCAAAAATTGGATGGCTCAAACACTGGTGTTGACGTCCCTTCTCTTTTTTTTGCCTCTACCTCAACCCAAGCCAATGCCTCTCTTTCCTACAGATACTTCAAGAGACACTCCCACTTGACTTCTGCTTCTAACTTGTGGTCGTCACAAGAGCCTTTAGCACTCCAAATTATAAATATTTGAGACCACCATCCCTTACATCAACAACATGATAGTCACCCTCATCATCTCAAATTCCTTTCCCCAAGACCACAAAGGCCATCAATGCCTCCAAGCCAAAGAACCACTCCTCTTCAACATATTCTTTGACAATCCATTCCACCTCTGCCTTAGAACCAAATTAAAAACCCTGTGCCAAAAAAATTGAAAAAATGTCAGCATTGATCCAGTTCCTATGCCTCGTCTTCATGAATTCATCTCCTAATATGAGATCCAAAATTTGCAGAAACATTGAATGATGAATTTTGAAAATGCCTTTCAACCTCTTCTCCAAATTTCACCCAAAGAATCCAACTGTTGCTTTGTTGTTTAGACTGTAAAATTGGCCTCCATTATTCACCAATAACCCTACAATCCTCACAACTCCAAAATCCAAAAAATATTGAAGAAAATAATGCCAATTGATTTCCCTTTAAAGGTAAAATACTTAGGAATGTAAATCCTGTAATAAATGGCTTATGCACAAGTTGTCACATCCATCTCCCACCTTTCTAAATAATGACGAGGATGATCACGTTGACAACATACTAAACAAGTTTTCATCCCATACCAAATTATTGAATCAATCCCAAAATGTCATTGAATTATTAATATGTAAGGATACTACCCACTTTGAGAGCTTGTCCACCACACCTTTTCCAAAGCGGCCCACGTGAGATTTTAAAATCCTAAAAAGATTGCAATAAACTACATATAGGTAATATGAATTTATTAATACTCCACAAAAATGATCTACCTTGTTTTAGTGCATTTACGATTACCATCAAATAACCTTCCAAATGAATCTTTTCAACACTAAGTTTTTTTGCTAGTAAAACTCCCTCATAGGCTACTTGGGCTTCTGCCATATTATTTGACCCATCCTCTATAAATTTTCAGCCCCAATTGCAATAAAATTACCTTTGAAGTCTCTTTCCACAACACCTACACTAGAGGGGCTTATATTCCCCTTCGAAGCTCCATCAAAATTGACTTTCATCCACCTATTCTTCAACAATTCCCACTTCACCTCCTTATTCACCACTTGATTAAGATTAACCCCGTTAAGTCCATTAACAAATGATTTTTTAATTATTTAATTAAATTAAATATTTTATAATTACTTAATTAATTCAAAAAAATGTTCCTCTTCATCCACATTAATAATAAAATTATTTAGTTAATCCATTCATTTAATTATTCTTGAATAGTTTTTAATTATTTAATTAATTCATCCATTAATTCTTCTAAACACACTCTAGTTAAATCTAATTTATTTAGGTACTATTTCTATCTTTTTTTATTTCTTCTAAAAATAAATAAATTAATATTTCTATAATTTTTTTTCATCATGCATGTTAAATTAAAAAAAATTATTTAGTTTATTCTTCTACTATTTAAAAAAAAATGTACATTAATTTTTTTTTTATTATTTAATTAGCTCATATTTCCTCTAGAATAAAATAAATTATTATATTTATTTGATTGCTTTTACTATTTTTATTATTCTAAAAATAAATAAAATTAATATTTTATTTGTTTTTTTATATATTTAAACTTTTAAATTAATCTAAACTAGTAGTCACACACTTTTGGGCGTGCAACAGTACGCTGATATGAGATTTGATTTTGCCCTTAAAAAATACTGAAAAGATCTAGAGCATGAAATAGCCATTTTTCTTCAACAATTGTTTTAGCTCATAAAACACCTACATTCACAAAATTTTGTTTAGTAATTATACAAAGTTATGATATTGCTATCAGGATTTAACTATGTATTTTTTGAGTCAAACTCATTGACCCATGTTTCATGAGTAGTGGTTCACAAGAACCCATCTCTCATGAGAATGAAAGGAACACTTAACACTCATTACATCTAGGTGATGCTCATAGACGTGAAGCGTTGAGACTTCTCGGGAGGTCACCCATCCCAGTACTAGTCCAACTTGAGTGTGCTTAACTACAAATTTTCCTCCATGGTTAAGCCCACTCTGCTTGCAACCCCATTTGCAAAACCTTCAGCAAGTGTTGTGCCTTATGAACTATTCATTGTAAAGCCCTTGAGCTCACCAATTGATAAGTAGGAGATATTTTCCACAAGTCAAATTATGATATTGCTATAAGGATTCAACTGTGTAGTTTTTTGAGTCAAATTCATTGACCCATGTTTCATGAGTAGTGGTTCACAAGAACCCATCTCTCATGAGAATGAATGAACAATCAACACTCATTGCATCTAGGTGATTCTCATAGAGGCGAAGCACTGAGACTTCCCAGGAGGTCACCCATCCCAGTACTACTCTAGCTCGAGCGCTCTTAACTATAGAGTTTTCTCCATGGTTAAGCCCACTCTTCTTGTAACATAATTTGCAAAACCTTCAGCAAGTGTTGTTCCTTATGACCATTCATTGGAAAGCCCCTTGAGCTCACCAATTGATAAGTATAAGATACTTTCCACACCAAGTCAAGTTATGATATTGCTATCAAGATTCAACTATATAGTTTTTTGATTCAAACTCATTGACCCATGTTCCATGAGTAGTGGTTCATAAGAACCCATCTCTCATGAGAATTAATGGAACATTTAACACTCATTGCATATAGGTGATGCTCATAGAGGTGAAGCACTGAGACTTCTTAGGAGGTCACCCATCCTAGCACTACTCCAACTCGAACACACTTAACTACATAGTTTCCTCCTTGGTTAAGCCCACTCTGCTTGCAATCCTCTTTGCAAAACCTTTATCAAGTGTAGTGCCTTATGAACCATTCATTAAAAATCCCCTTGAGCTCACCAATTGATAAGTAGGAGATATTTTCCACAAGTCAAATTATGATATTGCTATCAGGATTCAACTATGTAGTTTTTTGAGTCAAACTCATTAACCCATGTTTCATGAGTAGTGGTGCACAAGAACCCATCTCTCATGAGAATGAATGGAACACTTAGCACTCATTTTATTTAGGTGATGCTCATAGAGGTGAAGCACATAGAATTCCCAGGAGGTCACCCATCCTAATACTACTCCAACTCGAGCATGCTTAACTACAAAGTTTTCTCCATGATTAAGCCCACTCTGGTTGCAACCCCATTTATAAAACCTTCAGCAAGTGTTGTGCCTTATGAACCATTCATTAGAAATCCCCTTGAGCATCACCTAGATGCAATGAGTTCTAAGTGTTCCATTCATTCTCATGAGAGATAGGGTTCTTGTGAACCACTACTCATGAAACATGGGTCAATGAGTTTGAATAAAAAAAACTACATAGTTGAATCCTAATAGCAAATCATAATTTGACTTGTTGAGAGATGGGTTCTTATGAATCATGACTCATAAAACATGAGTCAATGAGTTTGACTAAAAAAACTACATAATTGAATTCTAATAGTAATATCATAATTTGACTTGTGGGAAATATATCATACTTATCAATTGTTGAGCTCAAGGGGATTTCTAATGAATGACTTACAAGGTACAATACTTGCTGAAGGTTTTACATATGAGGTTGCAAGTAGAGTGGGCTTATCCATGGAGGAAACTTCGTAGTTAAATGTTCTTGAGCTGGAGTAGTACTGGGATGAGTGACCTCCCAGGAAGTCCCGCTGCTTCACCTCTGTGAGCATCACGTAGATGCAATTAGTGCTAAGTGTTTCATTTATTACGATGAGAGATGGGTTGTTGTGAACCGCTACTCATGAAATATGGGTCAACAAGTTTGACTAAAAAATCTACACAGTTTAATCCTAATAGCAATATCATAATTTGACTTGCTATGGAAAATATCTCCTATTTATCAAATGATAGGAAGTGTTCAATGAAATGAGGAGCCCTACAACTATTTACTATAATAATTATATATACAAATGCATTATATTATAATGCTTACATAAAAATTCCATGTCGCATGAAGAGTGAATTTTGATGAGGAAAAGTTTGTGGGAAACCCTTACAATATATACTGTAAACTCATTTTTCAATATTGCCAATAATTTCATTTTGATTGGATACAAATGAAAATAGAGGATGATATAAGATGTAGTTATGATAATTCACAAAAACTTAATAATATATATGGTGTTGATGAATTGCTTGTTGATGGTGTATAAGATTTTCCATCTAAAGGTGAAGCCTTTGCAGATGTGGAAATAAACATGAAACACCCAATTTCATTGCTAGAGGATGATTTTGGAGAAGTAGGCAAAATCAATAACGAGGGTAGCTAGCATGTATGAATCTTTATTGATAATGTGAACACCAAATTTAATATATCAATTATTGTATACAATAAAAAGATATTAAATTTTTAAAATTAGAATACAAAATATTTTTGCAACCAATTCAACTAGCTTTAAAATTAAAAATTTGATATATTTCAAGTAAAATATTGTAAAAATTTCTTTTAATTTAAACAAAAAATAAACAAAGACAATATCTTCAAATTTCTAAATTAATAAATAAATAATCATCTTTTGTATTAATTGAAGAAATACAAAATTTAAAATTAACAATGATAATATCTTCAAATATTTAAATAATAAATAAAAAATCATCATTAACCAATTTCATTAGCTTTAAAATTGAAAATTTAATATATATAAAATAAATATTGTAAAAAATTATTTTAATTTAAATAAAAATAACAAAATAATATCTTCAAATTTCTAAGTTAAAAAATTAAAAATCATCTTTCAAAATTTTACAATAATAAATAAAAAATTATCTTTTGTATTAATTAAGAAAATACAAAAAATATAAATATAATAAATTTTAAATAGGGCAAAATAAATCAAGATATGGATAGTGACAAAAAAATAGAAATAAAAGTGGAAAAAAAGAAGATAGCATCCAAACCAAAAGCATGATCGTTTTCAGGGAGCAAAGCTCCCACAAATAGCCTACGGGCTAAATTACTCTCAACCTCGGCCTCTTATGGATAAGAAAAAATAAAAAATAAACATGAATAATTCAGTTAATAATTATCCTTGAACATCCATTACATAAGTGAATGAACATCCATGACATCAGTTCACTTATGATCACTCAATTTACTCATCAATCAAATCCATTTCACGCATCTATGCAATTAGTTAAACTATCAATGTAGTTCATGAGGAGGCACATACCACATGCATATTCCTCTTGTCATCTCAATCAATATCATCCATTTATATTAGGAAAATGCTATAAATCAATCCTCTTCCAATACATTAATCTTCTACAATTTTTAAGAAAAATTATGCCAGCATACATCCATATTCTATCAAGATTATACTATTTTGAAGAACAATCCACATATCCAATTATTAAAGCGCACATAAAATTAATTGAATAATACGAAGCTTTGTGAAGGAATAATCAATAAGAAACTATGTGAAAGTATAATCATTTATTATTTTGTTTCATATATCAATCTCATTTTATGTTGAAATAATTGTTGAATGTGAAATTTGATACTTCATGATACTGTTCCTATTTTTAGTATTTCATATTTCATTACACACATCTTTCTTAAACCATCCTCCTTTTCTCCTCTCATTATTTTGTGTGCAAGTATAACTAATCCATTTTAATCCATGACATCAATTCACTTATGATCACTCAATTTACTTATGATCACTCAATTTACTCATCAATCAAATCCACTTTACGTATCTATGCAATTAGTTAACTCATCAATTTAGTTCATAAGGAGGCACATACCACATGCATATTCCTCTTGTCATTTTAATCAATATCATCCATTTATATTAGGAAAATGTTATAAATCAATCATCTTCCAATACATTAATCTTCTACAATTTTTAAGAAAATTTATGCCATCATACAACTATATACTATCAAGATTATACTATTTTGAAGAACAATCCACATATCCAATTATTAAAGCACACACAAAACTAATTGAACAATACCGAAGCTTTGTGAAAGAATAATCAATAAAAAACTTTGTGAAAATATAATTATTTATTATTTTGTTTCATATATCAATCTCATTTTGTGTTGAAATAATTGTTAAATATAAAATTCTATTTTTTTTTCTTAAATATTTCATATTTCATATTTCTTTAATCATCATCCTTTTGCTCCTCCAAGTATAACTAATCCATTTTCATCACACTATACTACTATAAAATATGATTCAGAATATACAAAAACTTCTACACAATCTAATTAGAAAACAACGATAATCGATACACTTGTTTTGTCAAACCATTTTCTTCTATTTTGGGAATCCTAGAAGCAGCAGATTATTTTAACATTGTTGTTTTGTGGGAATGCAACACCTAGCTAAAAGACGGGGATTTATGTAGAAAAGTGTTTTTGGGTAGAGAGAGACAGAATCAGCATCCAAATTAGGATCAGTATCAGCGTCTGTACTTGCTTGCATCGTTATCAACAAAGCTAAAATATCCGATTCAATCGATACCCATTTGAAAGAATAAGCTTCTGCAACAGTAGACATATATACCGCGAAGAGGGCATAATGGATATGCACTTCGTGTAGACATCAAAGGCCATATCTTGCTTTGTCATCCTTATCAACGACGAAAACATTTGATGCAATTAAATATTAAATTCAAAATCCCATCTTGTGTATCAGATTGTATGTATATAGGTCAGCGAGAAGAATCAACTTATTCTCTCAATCCTTATCGTCAACAACATAAGGGCCTTGTTCAATTCATACCCATTTGAAAATTGTATCTTCTCCAGCAGATAAATATATTATATTCTTCAGGAACAGGGTGATTTACGTTGTGGATGCATCATGGTTGTCCTTGGGGAAGTGCAGGAGCAGCAGAGAAATAACATGGAGAACTTCAACTGGCTGGTGATCGTGCCTCCCTTTTCGTGCCAATGGCTGTTGGAAGAGGAGCTCATGTTTAGAGAGGCAGGGAGGGGCTGTATAGCCTTTGAGGCCTATGCAGACAACGACATAACACTGGTTTTCAAAGAGCAGGCTGGCAGCAAACACTACCATTACAGGCGTGACAACGCACCCAATTACACAATTGTTCTCGGGAGCCATCGAAACAGGCGGTTGAAGATAGAAGTCGATGGGGTCAGTGTTGTTGATGTGGTGGGATTAGGCCTTTGTTCTACCTCAGGGTTCGAAAGCTATTGGATCAGTATCTATGATGGTTTGATTACTATTGGTAAAGGTGGGGATCCTGGGCACAATGTGATGTTTCAATGGCAAGATAAGCAGCGCAAGTTTAAGGTGCAATATGTGGGGCTTAGTAGCTGGGACAAGCATGTTGGGTATAGAAATATCAGGGTATTGCCTTCTCCTGACTTTAGGTCTAAACAGGAAGAATTGGGAGAGGAGGAGGGATTTGGGCGGTTTCTGGAGAGTTGGGAATTGGCAGATTTGAGAATTGTGGTGGGACCTGAAGGGAGGATTGTGCCTGCACACAAGCTGGTTTTGGCCTTCTGTTGTGGTAGGCTTGTGATGGAGGAAGGGGTCTTTAGATTGCCTCATGTGGAGTATCCAACTCTACATGCCTTGCTTCAGTATGTGTACACTGGGCGAACACAGGTATAGATCTTTTCTTGCTTTGCTTATTTTTCAGTTTCTGTTTTATTTTTAAGGTGTTGTAGAATTCGGTGTTTTTGATTGGTGCAGGCATTAGAATTGCCATTTTCATAGGCTTAATGGTTTTTAAAATTTGAGCTGCTCGGAAAATGGTTCTCGTTTAACGGGGTTTTGAATTTCTGTAATCTTAATTGATTCTGGCCACAAGTTTAATGATTTTTTGAACTGATCATGGGATTCTTGGTCTTGGAATTTGGCTCATATCAATTAGTACCAACCATACGGTTTCGTTGTATTTGGGTCATTTTGTTTGTACTGACCACCGCCCTATTCTGTGTATGTGCACTGGCCGAACAAAAGCATAGGTTATTTTTTTTTTCTTTTGATTCCTAGTTATGCTCCCTTATATTTATATGCTTTGCATCTGGACCATTGCAATAGTATCTTTCCATATGTGTCAGGGCTATTGCAATGGTTTTTTAAAATTTGGCTGCTCGGAAAATGAGTTGTTTATAGAATTGTAATTATTTCAGTTCACCTAGCCATAGGTTCAGCGGGGTTTTGAATTTCTGTCGTCTATAAGTTCAATGATTTTGAACTGGTCATAGGATTCTTGGTCTTGGAATTCGGATCATATGAAAATTGGTACCAACCATACGGTTCCATTGTATTACAGTCATTTCGTTTGCTGCCGGCCACCACCCTATTCTGTATGTACACTAGCTGAACAAAAGTATAGGTTTAAAATTTTGCTTTTGTTTTATGCCCCTTAATATTACATGTTTTGTGTCCGGGCCATTGCAATAGTATATTTCCATTTGCTTCTTGTTATCCCTTTTACGTAAATTGGTTCATTTAGTTGGCAACGGCCCTGGGCTTGGTGGCTTTAACTAATCTTGTCACTTTAATCTTTGTGTCCACTCTCAATTTTTTATGTTCTCGGTGCTGGCCTTAATCTTCTTGCTTTTGTTCTCGGAAGTTGGTTCTTTTCAATTGGTACTAATAATAGGCTTAATGACCTGGATATGATTAATTGATGCTAGCAACAGGTTTCTTAATTGGTATTTTCAACAATCAGCAAACAAAAGAAAATGAAGGGAGAAGAAATTTTGGGATCGACTTCTCTTCTTCAATCAAAGAATGCAAGCCACAAGAGACTTTGCTTTTTGTTTTAGATATTCCTTTGTACTTGAATTTGTCTATTTGAATTGTATAAATTGTTGATATATATCTGAAACGCTGTCCTCTTTTTGTGACAAAGCTGAAGCTTGTACTTTTTAAATAGGGTTGAAGCAAACAGGGAGAAGCTTTTCACTTGTATTTTGAAGATGCTTTGAAGCATGGACAATAATTTTTTTCCCCTAATCTGAACAACTTTAAAACAGTTCTAAAATACTAAAACTAGATTTTTTAAAATCTAGAATCTGCTCCATCCTTTCACACCCCTTTCAACAAACATTGAAAACAAGATCAATTTGAAACTAAAATCAATAAAAACAAATCTATACTGAATTCACATTCACAACCCTTAAATCTTAAATTGCAATGAATTTTTTTTCTTTTGAATAATACTATCTTTGAATGCTCTCCTCCATGGCTTGTGTTATTATCAACACTTTCTACAAGCATTGTTGGAGGTGGATGAGAATGTTATGGCAAAAACAATACATTCTATTGCTATTGTTTTCTAGTTGGGCTGCTGTGTGTTGCAAGGGACAAGGTCTTGAGTTTTTTGATCTGTCATACACCATTATGACGAAGAAGGATGGCCACAAGATTTCCAACAAAGTGGACTTGCTCCATGAGATTATAGGCTAAGCTCTTTGAGGGCAGGTAACAAATCATCATGGGTCCTTGGACTCAACAAATCCACCTTACAAGGTTTCTTGATGTTGCATATTAGATTTCTGTGGCAACTCTTCATATTTAAGTTTAACATTTTTTTAACATCCTCTGCCATACTATGGGTGGGAGGGAAACTATAGTTCCAACTCCACACCCTATAGAATTGTAGGGCATTAATTTCAATAACACCCAACCCAACTATAGTTCCCACCCACATGCCCTACTATCTATAAGCCCCCCCTACTATTTTAAGGGCCTCCCTCCCACCCCTTATGAGCGCCCCCCCAAGTCAAAAAATATATTAAAACACCTGATTACAAAGTAAGCCTGCCAGTCTTTAAAAGGATTCCTGGCACAACAATTCCAAAAAATCTTGAAAATCCAGATGGATTGAAGATAAACAATCAATATAATATGAGGAAACCTCCAAACTCCATAGACAGTGATCTTGAAGATTGTCAATGTTGTATCATAAGTAATTTTTGCCCTTATGCTAAAAAAAGTGAACCAAAAGAAAAGCCAATTAACATAAGGAATAACAATGCTGGTAGGAAAGGCACCCAAATAGGCAAAACTCCAATAAGACACACCCCAGCAGGAATCAAAATCCAAAGAGGCATTGCAGTCAGCATTCACAAAATTGCTAAAGGTGTTGTTCGAATCCCAACTAGTGCAATCTTGATTATTTCTAGTATCAAACTTGATATTATTCCAATTTGAAGCTGATTTTGCCAAAAAAATCAGCAATCTGATATCCTTCCCTTCTAATGCGGCTCCACTAAACAACATTGAAATTTTGAATAAGGATGCTGATTGCTCTCTTACATTCATTCAATTGTCACTATTAGAAGTGCGTGGAAGGCTTATTTCTGAAATGATCAACCATAATTTTAGAGTGAGATTCCATAATAATATGAGTAAAATGCTTTAGTTTAGCTACTAAAAGATCACGGCGTATAGCCATAGCCTCAACAAAGTTATTGGAATCAACACTGGACGATTGACAAAGAATAACTTAACCTTGCCATTGTAGTCATGACAAAAACTCCCATGCTAGCATTTTCAATTTTTCAGGATTGCCTTTTAACGTTCCATAATATTAATTTTAACCAAGCTTGGAGGAGGACAAACTCATTTAGTAATTTGAGAATCATGACGATTGTTGAAAGAAGCAGAAGAAGGAGAAGCCACTGAAATATTAAGTCTCATCAAAACTTTGAGTTCCCAACTAGAATTTTCTTGATAATCTTGAATCCAAACTTGATAGGTTTCTTTCAGATCGGCCTTTATTCTACCCCAAACTTGACATACATGCTTGGAAGTATCATTGAAAATTTGTTGATTATGTTCCCATCAGATATTCTCGTAAATTAGACCAAGACCAATATCATACAATAGATCAAGGTTTTTTAGTTTCAAAGAAGGATGCAGCTGATTGACAAGAAACTTTTGATAGACTCATAATTATTCCTCGAAATGCCCACTAAATTACACCATTATCTGTGGGGGTAAATGGATAATTTAAGAGAAGATGTCATCTAGAGTCTAGACGCTTCAGCTTGAAGGCATATGATCATCTCTATTCGGATCAACAATCGCATGCTTTTGAAGATTATCATAATGGAGAAATATTTCAAGAGCTGCAAGCCACATGAAAACATTCACCTTAGGCCAACATGTAGGATGCTAATCTCGTTTTTAAATCTTAGGGTGGGGTTCCATTGCGGGGGCTTAACCTCTATTTTTGAGGAAGAGGAAGTCCCATGAAGAAAGAAAAAATTGCTACAGGATTATTTGGAATATTTTCTTAGAAAATAGAAGCTCCTACTTTTTAGCTTGCATATTTGAGAGGGTTTAAAATGGGGCGGGGCTAGAAATGGCTCCACCAGCTTAGGAATGTTATCTGCCACTTGTTAAACATCTAAGTGTAGATTTTTGTTAAAAATAATTTGGAGGGAAAATGGTTTTTTTAATATGTTTTTATTAGTGCACAAATTAAAGAAGACAAAGATATGCATTCATGAGACCACCAGCTTCCTTAAATTTTGGAGCTTAAACTTTTAAGCTGAACTGGACAGCAAAATTCATGGGACCGTTAGCTTTAAAGTATTCCCGAAAAATCTCAAGCAGTTCCAGCTCTATTTTTTAGGAAGCCCCCTTCCATGGGACCCCAACCTTAGAGTTCTTAACTTCCAAGGTTATTAGCTAGAAGAGTTTTATAACCAGTTCGCACAGTGTAGATCCCAGTACCTTTCATACCCTAGCCAAGGAAATTTGAATGTTTAGTGTTTATCTAGAGAAACTTTTCGAGAAGCTAAAATATGAGCTATGTGGTCAATGAGATCAGATAATTGCTGGCCCAACCAAATATCTCTATGTTTCCATTTCCAAAATTTTACACAATCTTGTATGACAACATAGTGAAAATAAAAAACATAACTTTAACCAACTTCAACACATTTATGTTTTAATTTGAGATCAGGAATTTCCACAAAAAGAGGGGCTATGCTGGTCACAAGCATCATCCCAGGAAAGAGCACAATCACCCTTTCCTACAATCCAAAAGAGGTTGACTTTAATTGAAGTACTACCCGAATTCAAAATTCTCCATATTGGAAATCCTACCTAGGGTTGGCATCCCAGGGATAAAAAAGTGATTGTTAAGATGCAAGTACTTGAGCTGAAAAAGTTTTCGCCATAGAGCATGTTCCTCCACACACATCTTCATTTAGCAGCAAGAGCTATATTCGTTAAGGAGGGAAGGCCTCATATACCTAAGCCATCTCTATATTTAAGTTGGCCAATTTTATCCCAACGAATCAAATGCTATTTCTTCTTATTTGAATTTCCTTCCTAAAGAAACTGGCTCATCTTACGATCCAAAACATGAAGGATGCCTTTTGGAGCCGCAAGAGCCATAATCTATAAACTAGAAGAGCTTGAATTACTTGTAAGGAGTCACTCTTCGACCAGCCAAAGAGAGATATCTACACGTCCAATGATTGATATGACATTGAATAGAATCCAACATAACATTCTAGTCCTCTGTCCTTCACGAGCAACAGAAATAGGGATGCCCAAATACTTCAAAGGTATAGAAGCAATCTTGAAATGAAGAACTTTATTAAATTGGTCATGAAGAATAGGGTCAATATGGAAATATAAAACCCAAGATTTTTGATCTCAAAAGTTGGCAAGACACACTAATATAATTATCAAGAGCTTGCCTAAGAGCCATAGCTTGCTCAAGAGTGGCATTTCCCATCAAACAAGTGTCATCCTCAAATTGAAGGTGAGAAAGTGGATCTAAAGCTCGCACAATTTGAAAGCCAAAGATAGAACCAGAACACGTGAGATACTTTAAAAACGTGCCTAGACCTGCTGCCAGAATGATAAAGAGATAAGGAGAGAGAGGGTTACCTTGATGTAAACCTCTTTCAAAATGGAAAATAACAGGAGAAGCATTTTATAATCACAGAAAAGGAGAGGTACAACAAGCCATCATCCATCGAATATAATTGTCATCAAAACGAAAGGTGCATAAGATATCTTCCAGATATTTTCAGCGAACTCTATCATAAGTCCTTTGAAATTATTATATACTATGTGCACCACCATGTTTTGATGACAGTATAGAGTTTCCTGACCACATGCTTCTTGGTCCTTTATTTGTTTTTTTTCTGAATGAGGTTGGTCTTATTGGAGCTGGCTATAGGCTTCTATAATTCTTGATTTTAGACTATTTCATTTGGTGTGGGGAATAGACATTCCATTGTTTTTATTTGGGTGATTTCAATTGATGCTGGCCATAGGCTTCATGGTTTCAATTAGCATGCATCAATTATTTGGCACCACAGAATAGTGTAATTTCTTGATTGAGGACCACATAATATTGGGATAAAAGCACATTCATGATTCTAGCTGTACCAATCCCGATCTTTGTGTACTTTCTTGATTGAGGACCACATAATATTGGGATAAAAGCACATTCATGATTCTAGCTGTAGCAATCCCAATCTTTGCTCCTACCCGAGTTGTTATTCTGGTTGTTTCCATTACTTTTCTGATTTTAGCAACTGGCTCATTCCACCAAGAAGAAAGAAAACACCTAAAGGAAATTTCAATAAGTATAATAGATTACAATGTATAAGGGTAAAATAGCAGACAGGAGTCTAAGATCTGCAAGCCTCATTTTTGCCACTTAGATGCTTCAAACGATATTGTTATTCTGGTTGTTTCCATTACTTTTCTGATTTTAGCAACTGGCTCATTCCACCAAGAAGAAAGAAAACACCTAAAGGAAATTTCAATAAGTATAATACATTACAATGTATAAGGGTAAAATAGCAGACAGGAGTCTAAGATCTGCAAGCCTCATTTTTGTCACTTAGCTGCTTCAAACGATATTAGCTAAAATATCAAGGGACATTTTTTTTTATAATATTAAGATTTTCATGTTACTATAAGATAGCACTCAAGTTAGAGCTATAGGCTTTTTAAGAAAATATAAAAATTAACGTCAATTTCGTAAAATTGGAAAACAAAGCCACATAAAAGAATAGTCTTCAATGAAAATTTTCCAATTACTGAATAAATTTAATGATGAACTATTAGCCAAGCAGCAAAAACTCACCCAGAAATGTTTCTGTGGTGAATGAAAAAGTTGTGTGGTAAGGTTGCCAAGGTGTTCAATTGTGTTTTGTAAGCTGCTAAGATAACTTAAATCTCAATTGTGTTTTGTAAGCTGCTAAGATAACATAAATCAGTCATTTACTCTATCAAGTTAATAAAGTGTGATGTTCTGGATTGTAATGATAAATTTTGATTGATATAACTGTATTTTAGCCAATTGGGTACAAATGAAGTGAGTGAGTGAGGTCTTCAGCCAAGAGCATATGGCAACTGTGGCTCTATCGCATTTTCCCTGGTTGTACTAGCAGCACAGATGTGCTATTGTAGGGTTGGATACCACTATGTGCTGCCAACGGAAAATTAATATTTTTATTTAAGAGTTGAAAAAGTCAATACACAGTGTGAGAATGGAGCTTGACATCTATAGAGCTCCAATCATAATATTTTTTTTCAATTTTATATTTGTTATTAAGAATAATAAATTTTGGCACATGCTTTATGTAACGATATTTTTTAATCTGATAATGCAGGTTTCTGAGTCACAGCTAGGAGCACTGAGCGAACTGAGTGAAGAGTTTGGTGTTGAATATCTGGTCGTTCAATGCCGAGAAATGAAGGATGCATTTAAGAATACATCATTTAGGGAGGATCATAGACTAGAAATCCTCCACTCCAATGCGGTCAATTTTTTGAGAAATCGTATGCCTTTCTCAGCTGACATACCAATTGATGTGCAGAAGTTGAAATATTTCCTTCAAACTGGTGATTACAGTGATGTAGATATTTATATAGAGGACCACGGCCTTGTTACCCAAGCACACAAGCTTGTTTTGAGTGTTTGGAGTGCTCCTTTTGCTAAGGTTGATTTTCATATCTGTTTGTCTCAAATATTGATGTTAGCTTTCTGCAGATATTATATTTGATCAGGCATATTTCTGTTTTTGGTATGTTCTGGTTCTATTGTATTGTGAGAAAGAAACATATGTTACACATTGGAGAGTCAGTTAAGATACATTTCCAATTTTATTCAAACACTTTCAAATGCTTTATGGTTCCTCTGTAGACGGTGCTGAGGGGGCACTACACATTTCAGTTTGATACAATAGTAAAACGTTACTATGTTTTTAGTTTCTTCCTTTCACTGATTGTATCATTATTTCATGATAAGTGGTTTTCCTTAATAGACTGCCTACTTGTAGCTGTACCATTGCCTTATTAGATGGAAAAATTTAAATCTGTTTCGAGCATATTATTCTTATATGAAGGTGAAATGATTTCTGAAGTTCCTATCCTTGGCAGATGTTCACAAATGGGATGATTGAAAGCAACTGCTCAGAAGTCTGCTTAAGAGATGTTTCCCCTGAAGCATTTATAGCTATGTTGGAATTCATGTACAGTGGGCAATTAGACTTTGATGAAAAAGAGGACATGGGTTCTGTATTACTCCCACTTGTGTTGCTGGCAGATCAGTTTGGGGTTTACCCACTTCGAGAAGAGTGCTGTGAATATTTGCTGGAGTCTCTATCAGAGGTGGTCTGCTTTTCCAAGTTGTTTCTCATATTTTAAATCATAGGAAGTTGTAGTTTAAACTTTTATTGTGTGAAACTGGTACTATTATGCCTAGTCTTTTTAGTTATTCATTATGAAAGCTCCTCATTTGGACTTTGAGATAGCGAAAAGGCTGCAAGCAATAAGGAAATCTTCTATACCCAAAACTTGCCACAGAGAATGAGGATTTTGCAAGACATACCTCCTGTGAGGATTGAGCTGCCAAGGATTTTCTGGTCGTTGACATCCAAAAATAAAAAGAGAGTTTTCCTACTTATGTAGATGTAATTTGGACTTAGGCTCACTCATGAGTTACTAGTGATTGACATAAATTGCTGTATACGTTACCTGCAGGGTTGGTGTGGTACTTACTGGAAGCAGCTTCTTCAACAGCCGTTGTTTGACTTTGCATATTGCAAAATTGAGTTCAGAAGTTGTGGACACAATCAGCAACCATTCAGATGAGCTGCTGCATTTGTAGTTTGGTACACCACTGATATTTTGAGTTTTGTGGTTTGCAGGATTCAGTATGTCCAATTCTGCTGGTGGTTAAATCAATGGAAGGATGCAGGCCACTTGAAGAATCTTGTGAAGAATACTTTTCCAAACATTTTGATTATTGTACTACTGCCAGCACAGGTTTTAGGATGTTAGGAGAGGCTTCATTTATGAGAATAATTCAGGTAAGATTTTGTTTTTTGATTATGGCTGCCGTAGAGTGTTCTAGTGTTGCAAAATGGTATTTCTGATGGTTCTTCTGTGTGCTCGGTACCACCCTGATATTTAGCAGGCGTACGTGAGCACATGAAGGGTGATTTTTCAGGCTTTCAGAGTCTGGAATGTGGAGAAATGGGTAACTATAATAAACATTTTGAGTTGTGATTATTATGACTTTTGCAGCACCCTGATTTGGTAGTGACATCCGAAGAAAGGGTTCTGGATGCTGTTCTAACATGGGCATCACAAGAAGATAGCCATTTTGGTTGGGAGACAATAAATGAGCATCTAGGGGGGTGCACCTCTGCTGCTTTGTTTGGACATAAGTTACAGCCTCTGAATGGTTTGCTGCCCCTAGTTCGCTTCCCTTTAATGCCGCTTGGTTTGCTTCAAAAGGTACACACTGTTAATATTTGTGAAAACTAACTGTGAGCATTTCTTCATTTGTCACAACATGGATGCTGTTCAAAATTATGGGGACCTAGTAGCATGTAGTTGCACGTGATTTTCTCAACTGTTGTGCAGCTGGAGCAAAGCAACCTGAGCAAGCAAATTCCAGTTTTTCAGGAGCTAGTGAGTGATATGAGCTGAGCTACATTTCTCCATGCAACTTCTTTATAATTTCACCTTTTGAAATTGTTCTTTATGAAGTTAAACATTACTGATGGTTAATGGCTTTTAATTGAGCAGATAACAGAAGCACTTCTGTACCTTAAGTCTGATGCAGTTGACGTAACAAATGAGCAAAAGTAAGATATCAGAATTCATTTATCTGGACTGCATATGATGTATATGGACTATTTTATGTTTGTGTTGGGTGTTTCTAGAGGCTTATGACCTTTTTTTTTCCTCACTAAGTTTAACATAAAACTATCTGGATGTAGGCAACAGTCCAAGGTGTTTGAGACAAATAAGCAAAGCCGGCTGAGTAGTTGTATGAGATTTCATCACAGACCAACAAGTTTTAAAGAGCTCTTGTATATATGTGATGGTGATCATAATGGTGTAATTTATTACACTGGTACTTCATATGGTAAACACGCATGGATGAATCCTGTTGTTATACAGGTATTATGTGGGAGATTATAAAATGCGTCCTTTGAAGCTTTAAAATTCTTATGCTAGAGACCAGATTTGGTTTAGAGAGACTACTGTAGCAGATAAACACACTAGAATGTGCTAAAGTTACTGTGCATTTGATAACTGAACTTTTTTTCTGATATTTGAAAGTAGATTCCTTACAAAAATCAAAACCTTTGATCTTGCAGAATATTTCTGTGACTGCAAGTAGCCCTCTGTCAAGATTCACTGATGCTAAAGCACTGGTTTCAAGAAAATACCAGGTTTTGCAGACATTCTTA
>MU224458.1:356901-386045 GCA_018584345.1 Thuja plicata | reverse complement strand
TTTATAATTTTTGTAACTTTCCTTGTAGGCTACATCTTTTGCTGGACCTCAACTTGAAGATGGGAAGTTGTGTGCATGGTGGAAAGTTGACTTAGAGAAAGGCCACAAGGTTTGTAACTATTCTTTTGAGCTCTTTATTTTCTTTGAAGTGTTAGGCTCTGTTAGCAGGTGCAAAGACAGCTTTCACAAGTGTATTTTTTAACAAATTGTTTTAATGAATTTTCAATAGATATACTATTTTTTTTTTGTTCAACTTTTTTCTTAAACCAATACAGAGAGTGAAATAACATTTTAAATAGATGTGTCCTGCACATTGTTATAACATTTCATGTTAATCGCCAACCAGGCATTGCTCATTGTTTCTTCTTTTATTGTGTGTCGAGGTTCTGTCATCAGAGAAAAAATAGGTCATGAGAGAAGCATTTTAGTTGGAAGTTGCATGAGACTTGGATATGGGTACAGTCTCTGAAACAGAAATGCCTTTGGGATCAGGAGTTTCATGATGCCTGAAAGATGTAATTGGAAATTAGGCTAACAGCTAACCTACAAAATCTAAAAAAATTAGAGCTTTAAAATTTTATACATGCATGAGCAAAGGACATGAAGAACATAGCTATAAAAGTTTCTCCTTGTCCTGATGATGGATCACAGAGTGTGATCTGAAATGTTGATACAATAAATTGACACAGTTTCTACCAGAAGAATTGATCATTTACATAGACTGTGGAAGTGTCATAACTATAAATAAAAAAAGATAATTATCTATTCAATTCCGTAAATAATTCCAATGCTTAATGTTAAACTTAAAAGCTAGTCTTTAGACTTTTATAGATGAAGCTATAAATCTCATGCCAAAAAGAATGTGGGATATGTCAGGTTCTATGGTTGTCTTTTGGCTTTGGAGCACAAAACATGCTAAGAAAACCTTTAATGGAAACCCATGATTGACTCCTCGCATGAGTTAACCTCTAAATCTTACATTATAGATTTCTGAAATTAATTGTAATGGCATTAAATGCCCTCAGCATGAACCAAAAACACAAGAGTAGCATGTGGTTATATTTTTTATGACCTTCAACATCAATATTTCAAAGTAGTACATCATCCCTTGTAAATAAGTACTAAGGATATGCGAGGGCTGATGACTCAATCTAGAAATTTATGATATTTTGATGCTTTTCCAAGATTCGACCTTGTCAGAAGTTGGTTACTGGTCCATGGCATATCTATAAAGCCATAAAATTGGATAGAAATTGGATGGAAGTCACTACAATCATGTTGTCCCTCCAGAGAACACTTAATTTGGACTTCCCTACTCACTTTCCATTGACATAGTGCTATTTACATACCTTTTACTGATGTCTACAATTGAAGGTGCTTTGTTAAAAAGCCAGCATTTGACTAAGGATGGTCATCTGAAACTGCGAGAAACTATTGGAAGCATGCCAACAATGATTTAGTATGTTTTTGGCTTACTTTCCTGTTGGGGAATGTAGAGGGAACAGTTATTCAGAGTTGAAAATTTGCTTCTGGCACATTTGCAGTTTTGAAATGTCTGGGAATTGACCTTTCATTAAGAGATTCCTGCAACTTAGGTTGGAAGCATGTGTGCAAAAGATAAATTACATTTAGCCAATATGTGAGAATGGAAAAAGTGAAATGAAAACATAGTGGATATATCCATCTATACTCTTATAAGCTCAAGACACATTAACTGTTTAGAGAGAACTGCATGCACTTAAACATCGGGAAAGAGGGGTAAAATAATTTTTCTAGATTTTTCATTGTACAGAGATACCTATGGCTTTTATACTTAAAATATCTAAGAAATTGGAAGATGATGTAAGAATTTCTGGCACATTTGGAAAGATTGATAGGCGTGAAAGCTATGCTCCCTTGTGTTTCAAGCTAAGATACCGATGCGTCCAGGATAGGGCCAGATGCGGGAGCAGATGCGTGTGAGATCGGGCCCCGAAGCTAATGCCCTGTGGGTGCTTGCCGGAAGCTCATCCCAGGCATCCAGATGCGCACGCATCCGGATGCTTGGGATGAGCTTCTGGCAGGCATCCACAGGGCACCTGGGCACATGGGAATAACTCCACGACAAATTTTTGATCCATTCTGTGACTAATTGAAAATATTCATTGAACACAATTCCGGGAACCTTTGGAACTACGTTGTGGACATTCACCACTCGCAGGATTTTGATCCCAAGCTGCTCCAAGTGCTCCTTGAAGGCAGAATTGCCCACCCGCGGGCCCACGAAGGAGAAGACGGTGATTGGAATCTTCTCATTCTCATTCCCGTTGTTGATTCCCATCTCTGCAATGTCATACGCACTCAACATTGCGAGCGTGCTGCCCAAGCTATGGCCCGTGATTGTTATGCTCAACTTTTCTCCCTTGTACTTTTCGATGACAATGTTGTGCCGCTCTAGTCTCTTTATTTTCTGCTCATCCTCCGCCACGACCACGGATCCCATCCAGTTGGCATGGTTGCTCCATAGTTTCTCCCCCGCCCGAGACATTTTGAAGAAATTGGGGAGATTAATGTTGGAGGTTGTGTAGAGATACTTTGTGATTTCGTAGCCGGTGTGAGAAAGGCCGAGATCTTGGAGCATGGTCCTGCGATTTTACTTGCAGCTGCCGTAGTATTTTGAATAGGGATCAAAATCAAAGGCGTCGTAGCAGGCCTGGGCGAGCTCTCCGTATTTAATGAGCTCGCTATGGAGGGGCTATCATGCCCTCCCAGTTATTCAAACCCTATAGTTATATATATCATTTATATACACACACACATATATATAAACGCATCCAAACGCATCCGCATCCCCCCAAAAAACATTTTACGCATCCACGCACCTGATTCTCGCATCCGCACCCGAATCAGCAACTTAGGTTTCGAGGATGGGGGCTTTCCGGTGCAAGATTTTTTTTGTCCATTTTGAATATTGATAAAGAGTTCATCATAGACATTATAGAAGCTTAACACATAACATTAGACTTGAATTGAGATTTCACATGAGAATTGACAAACAAATTAACAAAAATTAAATGCCTTCACTGTCAATGTGCATACATATTATATAAGAATCACAACAAAATATGTCAAAATGTAGCAAGTTTCAACTATTGAATGACAAAAACATAGAAAATACCAAGTTATCAGTTCCGGTATGACAATTCTTTTTTCTTTGGGTACAGGTACATGTGTGTGTATAATGTTAAAATATCAAGACTATAAATTATAAGAATAATGATACTCATAATTATCAATAAATAGAATGCTTAAATACACCATATTTTAATATTTAATATTTATGTAAATGTATGATATAATATTTAATATGACATTAATTATAATTCATAAAAATTGAAATCTATAAATTTATGAATAAATTGTAATCTATAAAATTCCATTTTATTAATAATATAAAATAAATAAAAGATATTAATAACTGAACTCGCTCCACTAATAAATTATTTTTTTGTATTATATATAGGCTTGTGTATTGTGTATTGAAAAAATACGCAGCTAGGAATTCCTTACCAATAATTGATCTTTCTTGATAGGCTGTAGGCTGAGTTTGCTCGTTCTGTTGGATTTGGAGATGGGGAAGAGGGAGATGTGTCCATGCTTCATATGCCTCTTCACCCTCAGAAAACCCTCATTTCTATTACATTTAAAATTTATATATTTTGTTGTAGATACAAGAGCCCTCATTTTGGTTTCAAGAGTTGGACCCTGAGCAAACCCAAGGGCATCTTGAACCCTAACCCAAGCCCATACTATATTTTTGCCATACATGAGCCTAAATATTTGAACTCGATAACTTAGAAAATATATGTGCCCTTATTTAGTAGAGCACCTGGTAGGTCTATAAAAAAATGGAGCCCGAGTCTATAAGTCATTGCCACTATAAGGGGTCGCCTCAAGCAATGAAACCCCAACCAATCCCTCTCGTGTCTCCTCATCAATTTGTATAGCATCTTTGAGATAAACATCTCAATTCAAGGTTTAGAGTTTGGCAACAGTGAGCTGTTTGTTGATCTTGTAGCCGCAAGGTACTATGTATGGCCACTGACTTCTTTGATCGTTAAGAGGTAAGGTTGTTCCTCTTGACAAACTAGATGAAGTTATATTTGGACCAATTCCTTTTTGTAGTAGAGGAATTGACAACTTGTGAAAGGAGATGAGTGGCAAGTGTCCTCAACTATGGCACATCTTTGATAGGTTTGGTTTGAACTAATGTAGCTCTATCTGTCCTCACCCCTTTACGGAAAATTGGACTACAAAGATTGACAAATTCAAGCTATTGTGTGTGAAATAAAGAGGATTTCTCTCCTGTTTATGTTTTTCAATGAGCCTTCGAACCCTTCTTTCACCTCTTTATCATGAGATGGAGGCTCTCTTTCGTGGTCAGCTACATACCCATTTGACATTTAGAACATAGGCTTCTTTATGAAGCGGGGCGCTCATAATCTTCCATCAATGCACCGCAATGGGCCTAAAAGTAGGACTCATATAAATTGTTTGGTTCATCTATCTGAGCATGCTATCAAATGTCTCATAAACCTCTCCACGATGAGGAGAGATATGCTTAATTAAAGAGTAAATACATTTGCAAGTGTAAACAAGTTACAAATAAATAAAACCTTAAAAAAATTAAGAATTAAAGACTTAAATGATAAAGAGAATGCCATTTCAAAGAACAAAAAATATTTACAAGTTATAAATATTAATAAATTAATTTAAAAAAAAATTTAATAATAAAAGCAACAATTTTCTTACCTCATTGTGGACCACTAATCAACATCAAGGATTTTTGTTTCACTTCTTCCTTTGAGTATACTTGCTTCTAACTACCCCACTTTGAACTAACCACCATAATTGTAAGACCTTCTTGACCTCAAGCATCCCTTCTAACAAATTCAAGTAACTAGCATATCTAGTACCCTTGAGCTTGAGGAATTCCTTCCTCGAAAAGGTCTTGAATAAAGCAAGTGAAGTGTGATGGTTGAAAACGAACATCTGCGCACTACTGCCTTTCCAATCTATCTTCCCAGTGCCCTTCAATATACTGTTTGATGCATGAACACAACATGGGGTCAATAAATGTGCTTGTGTAACCACTCTCCATGATCAAGACAGCTAACTTACACACATGGGTTGAATTGGTCACTACTCATACAACATTAGACACTCCAACCTTTTCTATGACATCTTTTCAAATTTGAAATTGGGAGTTTGCATCGTTCGTCTTCCTTAAACGATCAATAGCTATAAGAAAATGAGAGTTAGCTGAGCTTGTGACAATTTATATTGATGAGTGTCTGATGTTTGATATCATTCCACCCATCCATGATTTGCAACATCTATCCCTTATCCAAGTTTGTCTCATCTCTTTAATCAATGCACTCACTTTAGAAGCCTCTCTGTCAATGAGGGTGGTGCTTAGCTTTTTTCTCTAGGTAGGACAAATGATGGACCAGCAATTATCACATCTTTGAACTTTTGTTCAAAATAGGGTGAATGTGCCACATGGAATGGTATGGCATGAGCATAAAAAGCAAAGCAATAGAAGACTCAGAGAAAAAACGCATCTTGTGATTGTATGTTAAACATATCTGCAACACTAACGATTTCACTTTTTCCCTTGGTAGAAGTAGAACTCTCTTCCATTTGAATTCCAACATCCATGGATCTTGTAGGCAATGACACACTAGGCTGCATATGTAATGTCCCCTATTGGGACTTACTTTATTTTGCCCTAGAATCCCCAAATAAGGTATTATGTAGTATATAGATTGCCCACTTTATATCTTGATTTAGAGCATGCAACCGGGTTAGTTATCATTATGAAAGATGAAGAAACATAACCAGCAATACTATAAAGATAATTCTAATCATCATTCAAATTTAAATAATGTGCATGTGGGATTACTTTCCCTAACAACCTATTCTCATTATGAGTCCTTTGGAAAGACGTATAAGGCACCTCGAGCTTATTCCTTTCCATCAAGTCCAAGAGTATGGAATGACATCCACCATTCAGCCTCCTGGCCCCACCCGAAGTTGGCATACTTGAATGGAACTTATGTGCTACTTGCATTCCTTATTATGTATTCCATCTGATTCTTTATAATGAGATAGTTTTGTTGTTTAAAGTATTAAAGAATCTTACATGTATACTCTGTTATGCATAGACATCATAATGGCAATAATAACAACATATAAATATATTTCAGTGGTAATATGTTAATTGCTTAACATGCCTACTTCCAATCAAGTGGAAAACAAGATAGCAAATCAGCCAGATTAGGATGCCATGCATTATGCATCATACCAATTACTTGAACAACATATAAGTCTGTTGTCTAGTTTGATCAATTGTGAAACTGAAAATGTATTGCTTGATCGAATGCCTTATTTCTCTTCTTTGATATCTCTTGATGTCCCCCTCAAATGAGACCTTCTCCCCTTTATATCTTCCAATGTGGGGGAGAGTCACACTGTGATGTCCTCTCCTAGCTAGACATAAGTTATTCAGCAGGACTAGCCTATCAGTTGATCCTCGTAGGCTAATGAGATTGGATAGAGGGTCCTTTGAGGCAGAGACCTAGTCAGTAAATGGATTATCTTTCTACACAGAGCTCAGTAGTTTCAG
The DNA here is from genome assembly GCA_018584345.1 of Thuja plicata. NCBI lineage: Eukaryota > Viridiplantae > Streptophyta > Pinopsida > Cupressales > Cupressaceae > Thuja > Thuja plicata. Next base: position 379,378 of record MU224458.1, on the reverse strand, counting down.
ACCTGACATTTGGATTGGTTTCAGGGCTCAGTTTCCCATACTTAATATTTATAGTAAGTTGGGGGATGGTCGAGAGGGACCCTTACTATTTTTAGTAAGACAGTCAGATGTGCAGTCGATGCAGTGGTTGACTCCCTAGTCCAGACAGAATTGGGAAGTAATGAATATTAGAGAAGTTATTAAAGTTTAATTGGCCTAAATAATAATTATTTATTAAAAGTTGATTATATAAGTTATACTTAATGTTATAACTTGAGGGTCAATTCACATTAAAAGAGTTCCATTTGAGTAATTAATTATAAATGCCAATCTTAATGAAATATTAAATGTTATCGTAAGTCTTAATGAAATAACATTTTAAATGTAATTAATAGAATAATGTCTTTTATGGGAAATCAAACCCTGAGGAGGAATTATAAATACGTCTTCAATGTAATTGATTTCATTCTATTGAGCATTTGCTTTCATTCATTCATGAGCATTGGAGAACATAGACAAGGGTTTCTGCAATTCCAGAGCTTTTTGGGCATTGGAGAGCGTAGCTTCTTCTTTGTAACAGCTTTCTGAGGTTGTGAGATACTAGCTGAAGATTGCTCAACTGTTGGCTTATCAAGGAGTCAAGTTTTGTGCACATAAAAGGAAGAATTTCTAAGTTTCCAATCAGATTGACGGGCCTGGTACAAAGAGGGTCTAATACTGCATTTTTGTGATTATTGGCACAGTTCTAGGCAGTACGGCTTGCTTTTTGCAGCTATTATTTGCAGCTAGGGAGGCACCACTATCTAGGGGGCGATTTTTTCTAGAGAAGCATCAAAATTTTGTAGGAAAATTAGGGAGGAGGCGCTTGACATAGAAGAAAATATTGGTATCAGTTTTGAAGGCTCACACTTCAGATTTTGAAAGAATCGATCCATCAATAAGCCTGCTTTTTACCAGCATGGCATAGAAGTATCTGGTTCAGCTTTTACAGGTATGCATATGTGTGTAGAGACTTCAATATGTAATAAATAAAGTTGATATATAATTCCTGCTGTTATTTTCTCATTACATCCATCTAGTTTCAGCTTCGAGTATTTCTATGTTTCTTGCATTGCTTTTTATGTCAAAAAACACAAAAAAATGAAAATTCAGAAAACCCAAAACAAAAATCTTCGTATTTGCATCCAAAAAGTTGAATACCTCAGACAGAGAGGACTAAGGGTCTTCGCACCCACCTCTTCATCATGTCTGCTCTTTAACTTTCTCAATTATCACACTTTGGAAGAGTCACAATTGTTCATAACTTTTGCCTTTTGAAGGAGTCAGTTCATTATTTCTTCTGCATTATTTCTTTCTTGAACTATCTCTTTATACTTCTCCTTTAAGTCTGCACATACTTTCCTTCTCAATTTGCATCAGCATATTCTTCCATACCTGCATATATTCCTCTTTTTATATCTGCATATACTCTTCTCATAATTCTGCTATAAACTCTTCTTACAATTATGCCTTAGACCTTTCTTTGATGATCTTCCCTTTTATCTACCCATTTGCAGATTTGCAAATGTAAGTCTGATAAAACTCCTATTCCTCATGCTCCCCTCAAATGCACTTCACAACTTCTTAATCTTCCCAAGAGCAATGTCTCTTACACTTTCTTAATCACCCCTTAACTAATTTTAATTGCTGTTCTTTATTTCTAATTCAGATTTATTTCTGAATTCTTCTCCAATTCCAACCTGATTATTCCATATTTTGTCTTCCAATTTTCCTTGCTGCCTCACTCCAAATAAGATGTCTTTTCTATTATACCTATATATCCAAATGATGTGATGCATACCTTTGAATAGAGATCTCTTTTCTAAGAGACATGTCTTTCTATTTAAGCTTTAAGTGCTGCTTTATATGTATTAATAAAGGTAATGATTATTAGTTATGCTGTTATTGCTTCTTTTACTAATTGTGCTATTTCAAGGACCACCGCCCATGACTTGGTTAAGATAATAAATATTATTGCTGTCGCTGCCTTTATTACCCAAGGAATCACACCCCAGCATTGACAAATATTAATTATTTTTGCTTCCTAAAGGTAATCGCTGTTCTTGTTTGCTGATCGCCCAAGTCTTTGGCTGCGATTTGCATGCTGTGAGGTTTGTCAGTAGATAACCATACTTTCCATTGAAATTCTCATCTTTCTTGCCTCCTCCATATGCAATCTAGTTGCCTTAGCCTTTTCAGCAGTTGTATAGTCTCACAACCTTTTTTCCCTTGATCACCCATTCATAAAAGATGACAATAAACTCTACTATAGCTGCCCCAATAGTCTTTTGGCACAAATGGAATAGCCATACTGTAGTCTGTACTACCCCTTGAAGTATTTTTCCTTGTCTTTGTCTATTTGCAATGAAATTGTGAGAGAAGTTTCTTGACATAAATTTTGAGAAGTTCAGAAGGGCATTCCCTTGTGAAGCTCCACTCCTAGAAGAAAAATAAAATCAAATGCCCTATGATCTCCGCTTATTGAAATAAGATTTAATAATAAATAATGATAATAAAATTTAAATATAAAAGAATAAAAATCAAATTTAAATTTAAAATATAAAATAATAGAATCAAAATATACCATAATTAAATTTAGTTAAGTTAATGAAGGGTCAAAAGGCATTAAATGAAAATTTGTCAAACATGAGATATAAAAAGGGAGAAGAAAACTTCATTTGAAAGGGGGAGAGGAAGGAAGAGAAAAGGCCCAAAGGGAAGTTGTGAAGCAAAAAGTAATAGAAGAGAAAAAAGAAATGAGAAGAAAATAAGAAAGTGACTCCTTCAATGAGAAAAAGTTATGGAGGGTTGTGAATCTTCGAAAAGATGGTAATTATGAACGTTTGTGACTCTTTGAAAGAGTGACAATTATGAAGGGTGGTGATTCTTTCAAAGGGCATTAACGATGAAGGGTTGTGACTCATGCATAGGGTGGTAATTGTGGGAGGTTGCGACCTTTGCAAAGGTCATCCATGATGAAGAGGTGTGAATCTCCCCCACATTGGAAGATATAAAGGGGAGAATGTTTCAACTTTCACTTCAATGAAAGGTGGTGACCCTTTCACCAATCAAGTATAAAGGAGATTTTATTCAGATTTTGAGAGCAGACTGAGCAAAAGAATTCCATTTGATAAAGGAGATTGATCTAAGAGATCATCCTGATTATACTGTAGATATTTATACAGCTAATCTCATCTTATTCGAGCAAGAATTACATCTCTAACTACATTTTTGCTTCTGTTTCATTTTGGATTTGTGAATTTAGGGCAAAGTATTGTTGGAAATTAGTGTTTACATAGGTGTTGGGAATATTAGGATGCACAAAATAATAAGTTGATAGGTTTGTTGAGTGTTGGGAATATCAAATCATTCCAGTAGGTTGTTAGTGTGTCATATTATAATTATTTGTTAGCTGGATGTAGTCTAATGGTTGGTATTATCAGTTTTTTTAACAACTCATATATAATAGGAGTTTGTTTATTTGTAACCCCGTAAATAATGAAGTTATAGGAACCCTCCTATAATATAGGAAATATAACTCCTATATATGTATGTAATTTGTATTGAACGATAGGTGAGATAGAAGAATCTTATTTTGGTGTGTAAAATCTGCACCTAATTTCTCTCCCAAAATCTCTAAAATGGTATCAGAGCAGGACTGGTTGTAGTTCCCTCAAGGGAATGCCCGGGAAAATGAGAGTATGCGAGATGTAATTTTTACAAGCTAGTGTAGTTAATATTTTAGGCTAGTATATTGAATTTTTCTACTTTTTAGCTACTGAGAGTCCATTGTTTTATTTGATGCTCCGCCTTTTGTCATTTTGAGAAGAAGAGCTATTGTTGTATCACAACATCTTGTTCTTTTTGAATCTTACTAAAAATTGTTCCAACTTTGATAACTTGGAGGAGCATTAGGCAAGTGGTGAGATCCCGGCTACAAGGAATCCGGTTGATTCTTGCCGCTATCAGAATTCTGCATTGATATGATTAGTAAGAGCTCGCCATATAGATTTAGACTGATTCTATTGGAGCAGATATATATTAGAATTGAGTTATTGCCAAAATTGCAGAGCTATTAATTATTAACTGCGGTGATTGCTGCTGCAAAAATGATGCCAATCCTGCCAACTATCAGACTGTACAGCGCTGGGAAGAAATTATAGCTTCTAAAATTCAAGCCAGCAACAGAGAGGAGCATCAGCATCTCAATGGTCTGCATCTTTGTTTTCAGAGAAATTGTGGAGCTTAATGTTTCAATGGCCAAGATAATTGGCGAGTTTTCTTTTTCCACTGGGTTGACACTTCCCATGGGGATGCTGGACCTGGCTTATGCTAGAAGTTTTGTGCATGCAGGTGATAGTTTTAATGAAGGACAAGATTCTCCACACAAAATTTGGGATACAAAGAGGTTAAATAGTATGTCATTATACTAAGAGGCATTATCATTCATTTTGTGCTCAAGTGTGATGAGGGAAAGTGCACATGCTTTAGGATTGGCATTCAGCTGTTTCGGTGAATATTTGAAGTGTTTGATTATGTTGAAGGACATCTCCAAATCCTCTTTGGCATTTATATTATAGAACAGCAAGTGCAACTTGTGAGACAATTCACTTGGTATACTAATGAAGAGGAAGATTTCTTCACTAACAAATTTGCGCTTGTGTTGATGAAAGAAGGTAATGAATGTGTACTTGAGCACTAGTCCATAGTGTTCGGCTGGAAAATTCTAAGGTTGGATATGCCATCTGATTTGATTATGGTCACAACAGGTAAAAAAGCTTAGATTATAGTCAAGTCTTATTAGTTTTACTGTTTACAATAGTAGAAATTTATTTATTGTTCAATTATCCTTTCATAAGGAGATATTGTTTGTTATAGTCAAGTTATATTATTTTGTTTAAAATAGGGCCCACTAATATGTCAAAATGCAGAGTAAAAAATATTTTAAATTTTTTTGCCTCATTTGTAATTGGATGCACTATCGCTTGTACGGGACATCCATTTTGTTTTGGTGTGGGGGCGCATTCCAAAAGTGAGCCTCAAAGCCAAATTTGCTATGTAGCAAACTCACTGTAGGATGGAGGCATAGGAGGCTGGAGGACACTTAGCACCTCTCGTGAGTCACTAGCGACAGGGTTGCAAAATTGTTTTAGTGGCAAAACAACTTGTGCCAAAATGATTAAAACCAAGATCGATTTCCAGGTGGTAGTGGTAATTGTCTCATATCATTTGTGATCAGAGTGGCAATAATCTATAATGGTGGTTGCATACAACGAGGGCTTGTTTCTCAAGCATTTTATGTTGTAAGTAGTTGGATGTGTTTGTCCCCAATTACTATTGTAGATTGTTTTTTAATGGATGTGTCTGTCCCCATTCACAATTTATGGTGTAGGTGAATGGATGTGTTTGTCCCCATTCATGTGTGATGGTAGTTATTGAAGTGTTTGTCCCCAATCACAAAAGTTGTTGATTATGATTGGATGTGTTTGTCTCCAATCGTAATCATAATTGTTGTGAGCAGAAGTGTGTGTCCTTGTTCATGATTGATGTTGGATAGATGTGTTTGTCCCCATCCATACTTGATATAAGACCTTGAATAGATGTGTTAGTCCCCATTCTTGGATGAAAATACACTAAGCGTAGGGAGGCTAGTTCCACTATTGCATGACATGAGTAGATATGTATGTTCCTACTCTTACCTTATATTGTTTGGTGAGCTACTTGTTGATGTGAGTTTTGTTCCACTATAACGTACAAAATCAAACACTCAATGTTTCGAGGCAAAACACTAAATATTCGACCCTCTTGAATAAGGTCACTTCTCATGCCTTCAACTGTGGATACTCACTCAGTGAAATAATGTGATTTTCTGGTAATCACTTAGGGGACTTATGCTATTCATTCAATGGATATCAACTGCTTCTCTAGATTTAGCTTCACAATGTGCAATGAAAATATAACTTTTGATTTTCCAATTCTTGAACTTCTCAACTTGAACTTAGACTCAACTTCTACTTCTACTTCTAACTATGAATGGAAGGGAGCATGGATGAACTTGGACTCTACTAGATGCAATCTTGTCAGGGACTCCACCCACCCAGTGCAAGCTTCTAAAGAATACTTGAATGATTTTTCAGATCAATATTTTCTCTTCAATCCCATCAATGGATGTAAACTAAAGATTAGATATGAATTGAAGTTAATTACAATCACTAGCTCACCACACAAGGCACACTTACAATCAACAAGAGGCTAGTGGCCTAGTTTATATTCAAGTCAATCAAGTAAACATCCACAATTTCTTTCATCCAACTAAATTTCTTCAATATGAAATGAAATCTACTCCAAGTGAGGATTGAAGAAACCATGCAACACTTCAAAGCAATATGAAGTGATTCACCATGAAGACCAACAATGGATCATCAATCACTTTAAGAGCATTATAGCAACAATTTGATCAAGTCTCTCCCTTTGCTACCCTACTCTACTTCTAGCTCTCTAATCTTATTCTAGCTGACTAACTATTACAAATGAGAAGGCCTTGGCCTTTTATAGGTGTTCAATTACAATGAAGGGCCAAGATCGATTCAAGATCAAGGGCCAAGATTTATCCCTACAAACCCTAATTAGGGTTGCCACAATATCGACCAATTACATGAAGGCACCAACTTGTGGGCCAATAAGAAAATTACAATGCTTTTGGAAGCCAATGAGAAAATTGTACATTTGGCATAATATGATTGACTGTGCTGTGTAACTTGAATTTTTTGATTGGTAGAAGACAACTAGGTGCCACCTCAGCATCCTTATCTTGTAGACTTGATCAATCCTTGGTGATGGGGAAATATCACTTGATACTCAACATTGCCAAGCCTTCAATAATGGTGGCATATTCCCAAATTGCTTCATCTTCTCAAATTTTCTCCATCTTTCCTAGGAATTTTCTCATTGCTATGACTTGAATCAGTTGCATCTTCATGAACTTGATCTTCATTTTGCCTTGAATTTGTACTTTGATAATCTTGATGTTGAATTTTCCTTGTCACCTGAAGTCCTCGAGCTTGAAGTCTTGCTTGAAATCTTGAGCTTGACTTCGCCACCATTTCCACGTCTTCCTAGCCTCCAACAATTTTCCTTGCAAAACAAGAGAGGTTTTCATTAAGCTCATGAAATTGATAAGGGAACATGAAAGAAATCCAAAATTTTCATGAAATAAAATTGACATCCAAACAAAGAAGCTAAATGGATTTAATCATGGATTCTCTTAAGTTTAAAACCAAATTCCGTCATCCTTGTGCAAATCTTAAGTTCTGATTTTACTAGTGAAACAGCCTCATTCTTACAACTTGAGGTGAGTTCATGTAAAAATCTGGAAAAATGCACAAGTTTTCAATATAGCATGCCCAGATTTTATCTCTCTTACCACCCTTATACCTCTGATTTTTGGAAAAAAAATCTGTTTCGAGCATCCAAAATTGCTGCCTCTACCAGAGAGCTTATCCCTTTACATTGATGACCTGCTGCTGTTTGTAATAGGTCACCACCTTTGTGAAACAATTCGCAGCTATCTAGAGATGAATTCACTGCTACCTTTCAATATCCTTCTCCCTCTTAAAGATTTCCGCTGCCTATAAGGGGTAATTCGCTGTTAGAGCAGAGATAAAACTGCTTTGATTTGGTGTTGAAATGATTTGAATGTCACCTCCCTTTATAGGCGATGTGTAACTGAAAAGGCTCAACCCTCTAGGCAGGCCGACTTGGACTTTCTTGCCCAATGAAAACATTTCATTTAATTCATTTTCAAGCCCTCTAGGTCGACTTGGCTGAGGCAAAATGACAATTTTAGATGCTTAGCCATCCCTTATTAAAATCGTTGCATGTTGAGACTTGGGTGAGCCTTCATATAGAGGGGCGGAGATTTTCTATGGTTGAGGATTTTGTCCCTTCGGGGATGGCGGAATCCGCCATCCCTCAATGAATCCTTCCTTAACTACATTTTCTCCTACCTCCTCCTTGAGTTCAGGGCCACCTTTTGATTTCATTTGCTATTTGATCCCCACTCTTTTATGCAACTTTATGTTTTCCTCATCACAAGACAAGGTGGAGATTGATGAGTGGAGAGGATTTTGATCCTTCATTTGGTTTCAAACTTTAGTTTCAGTGTCTCATCACAGTACTTCGTCTCCTCTCATCATCCTTTCTTCCCTCTTCATACTTGGGGACCAAATGTTATATTTTAAGCCTCATTAATACAAGGCAGATTCTAGGCCTGTTAGAGGATTTTCTTGACTAGCTTGCGAAATAAGGGGGCTTTGAGGATTTGGAATCCTTGCCTTCAATCCGTTAATTCTGATTTTCAAATTCATCTTCTTACTGAATTCGGTCAGCCTATTATCAATCTCATCACCATTTTTGTTATTCTCCATTATGCAAGTTGAAAGGGAGCATGTCTTAGCTTTATGAACTTAAGGCGAAAATTAGAGGTTGAGGAGGATTTTATTCCTTGGAGGGTGGTGGAATCCGCCACCCTTCAAGGATTTTTTCCTTGATTGTTGGTTGGATCCACCCTCAACATTCATGCCTATCTCATTGAATTAAGTTCAGGTCATTAATTCATATTATACCTTGCTCCAAATTGCCTTTCATCCCTTCACAAAGGGGGGCAGAATTCAAGCTTATAAGAGGAAAGAAGATTCCTCTCGGGGTGTTGGATTCCGCCACCCTTTGAGGAATTTTCCTCACTCAACACCAATTTCCGCCAACACAATGTCTTCCCAAACTTGTTTGATCACTTCCTTTTCGATTTTGCTCAATCCCTCTACGAGTTTAGGAGGAAAAGAATGATTCTTAGCCTTCAATCACAAGGTGGAAATTAGGAACTCGAGGAATTTTTGAATTCTTTACCTCAGCTCAATTTCCATCTAAAAAACTCAGTCCTATTAGTTCCATTCTTTCACTATTTGGATCAGATTGTTGCCAAATTACATTTTGCTCAAGTCCAAGTGTCTCAAACTCACCTCTTCTTCACTCCATGCAAGGGTGAAATTCTAAGGGGTGGGAGAAATTTTCCTCAAGGTATGGCGAAATCTGCCAACCTTAGAGGAATTCCTCTTTGCCAACTTAACCTAAAAAACAACATTTTTTGTAATTTCTTTCACTTTTCTCACCGATTTGGACTTGGAGCTCGCCTTTGCAAAGGGGCGGAATTTTGTGTTGACTTGGTGGTTAACACCTCCTTGGAGATTCGTGACATGGCTTAACCGACTCCCGTGGGTCGGGTTATATCTGGCATTTGTATCGGGCATTGACAGTTCGAGTTTTTGGTGCAACGACAAATGATTCCAACAATTGGTATCAGAGCCTTGGGTCTCAGTCGGTGCTGAGGGGGAGATTGTTGACTTGGTGGTCAACACCTCCTTGGAGATTCGTTACATGGCATAACCACCTTCCGTGGGTCGGGTTAAATCTGGTACTTGTATCGGGCATTGACAGTTCAAGCTTTTGGTGCAACGACAAATGATTCCAACATTTTGGAGGGTCAGAGGAATTTGAATCCTGAGGCATGGTCGGATTTTGACCTAGTGCCAGGATTTTCATTTGCAAGTTAACTCCCCATTTCAACACACATTTTCCAGCTCAGAGGGCAGGAGGATTTATAGAAATATAACATTTAAGTATATTTTCTTATACTTTAAGTTATATCTATATAAATACTATCAGGATGTTTGAGATAGGTTTAAGCCTCATAGGAGTTGTAATAATGATTCTAGGTTTTGATAGTTTTCAAAAAATTTTAGAGTTAGTAAATTTCAGGATTTAGCACGCCTTCAACAATGTTACCTCCCATAGCCTATCCTGGCTTTCTAAGGTCAAATTAAAGCTGGACCAAGGATTTTCTAATGATTATGACTCATTTGACTACAAATCACTTGGTTTCAACTCCATATCCCTGACAGACTTACCCACACTCGCTCACATCCCAAACAAATTTGACTTCCCAGCAGGCCAAAATTGCTCAAACTCACTCTCGGACTTGGAGAATTGAAAATGTTGCCAACTAAAACCACCTAAGACCACTACTCCTAATGCTAAAGCATAAAGAGGGGTCCCCATTTGCAATGGGGCGATGGTGTGAAAACCTCACAACACTACTATATGTGGTTATCGAGTATTGTGATGTACTTTCTCCCTATGTTCACACTAAGGGGGGTGTTGGAAATTAGAGTTCACATAGGTGTTAGGAATATTAGGATGCATAAAATAATAAGTTGATAGGTCTGTTGAGTGTTGGGAGTATCAAATCATTCCAGTAGGTTGTTAGTGTGTCATATTATAATTATTTGTTAGTTGGTTGTAGCCTAATGGTTGGTATTATGAGTTGTTTTAACAACTCATATATAATAAGAATTTGTTTATTTGTTACCTCTTAATAATGGAGTTGTTATAGGAATCTTCCTATAATATAGGAAATATAACTCCTATATATGTATGTAATTTGTATTGAACGATAGGCGAAATAGAAGAATATTATTTTGGCGTGTAAAATCTGCACCTAATTTCTCTCCCAAAATCTCTGAAAAGTACAAGGTTATCCCAAAAGGGGACATTACAGTTATTGGAGCAATGTTCCTGACAGCCTTGAGAGACATTACAAGTAGTAGTTGGAGGGTATAAGTAAGAAGTTATTGGAGATCATTTTATCATGAATTCAATCGATTATCACTCTGATTAGAAAGCAGATCTGAGCAGACCTTGTGAGCAGATTTTTTAAGGTTTAATAGTCAAATTATTTCAGACTTTTTGAGCCGATTTAGCAAACTTCATGAGTATTAAACATCGAAGTTTATAAGCAGATTCTGAAGCAATTTATTTCAGACATTTCCCAGATTTAATGGCAGACATTTTTTAGACTTGTGAACATATTTAAGCAGATTGTATCAGATCATTTTGAGCAGAAATTTTTGAAGAACATTGAGCAGATTTTGAAGGTGTTTTGTTGCAGAAGATAAGGGCAAATATGTACAGACCTTGAGTAGACTATAAGCAGATTTAAGAAGTTTATTTTTTTTAGCAAGTTGGTAAGTAGTTTCAGAACTAATTGAAGAAGGAGATGAATCATTTATCTTTTTATTTCTGTGGAGGAGACATATCAATTATTACAGTGAATAAAGATCATTGGGACAATAAAAAAACTCTAGGAACAATCCAAGGATTTGGTCTATATGGAAAACTTCAAGAACATAGTTGCAAACTTATATTAAAGGTAGAGTTGAAAGATAAGATGACAGTCCATAGAACATGATAGAGAAAATTCGACCCTGTGTTGCATGGATGAAGGTGTGACAATCCAAAAAGAGATATTCACAACTTTCTAAACCAAGAAGAAGACACAAGAGGGACAAGGGTTTTGAGAGTTAACCCTACATTGAAGGGTAATGAGAAGTGACAGTCATGATTGGGATAAGAAGCAAGTTAGATTACCCCAAGGGATGGATCTAGTCCTTGTTGGACATTCTTGCCTCTTGTTGGCTAAGTGATGAATTCGTTACCCCAAGAGATGGATCTGGTCCTGGTTGGAAGTTCTTGGCTCTTGTGGGCTATATGATGAATTGGTTACCCCAAGGGATGGATCTAGTCTTGGTTGGATTTTCTTGCCTCTTGTGGGCCAAATGATGAATTGATTACCCTAAGGGATGGAACTAGTCCTTGTTGGATGTTCCTACCTCTTGTGGGCTAAATGATGAATTAATTATCCCTAGGGATGGATCTGGTTCTGGTTTGACGTTACCACCTCTTGTGGGCCAAATAATGAATTGGTTATCTCAAGGGATGGATCTCGTCCTGGTTGGACGTTCTTGCCTCTTGTGGGCCAAATGATGATTTGATTACCCCAAGGGATGGATCTGGTCCTGGTTGGATGTTCCTGTCTCTTGTGGGCTGAGTAATGAATTGGTTAGCCCAAGAGATGGATTTGGTCCTGGTTGGACGTTCCGTTGATGGGTGTTTTATGACCACACCAATGCAAAATAAAATAGCGAGGTATCTTATCCTCTCTTGAACAAAATCTAGTGTATGCTAAGATTGCGTAAGATCATACATGCAATTCCATGGTTACATTTATTTATGGATAAGCTCAATGGTTGTTGTGATATGTTGGTAATCTAAGGGGCCTTACGTTTGAATCGTTCTTCACTTCTGTTGGCTGGAACTCCATTGGATATTGCAGTCTCGTGATGCTTCTTCTTTGAACAGACAAAACTGAAAAGTATTGAAATTGAAAGGGAGAGGGTTAGAAGGATCTAAATCTATTCCTAAGGACAATGATATTAATGGATAGTGCTCTGATGGACAAATTCCAAATAACCAAGCTCTGCTTCGCCAAGATCAACAACTCCGCAAGAACTTGTACAATCTTCTAAGGGTTATGCAAAAAAAATCCATATCATAATGAACACCATCATAACGAACAATGCATATTTAATGATAGAAGTTACACATCCATAAAAAAGGGGGGGCTCAGGCTAACTTTACACGACAGCTTACAATCGGCAAACTACCAAAAGTATGAGCCATGAAAATTCATCAAACACCATTACATTCTCAACTTAAATCAAAACACTATATCTAACCATTGAGAAATTAGAAAGACACCATGCAACGAGTTGAAATAAACATGAATCCACCATATCTTCAATGAAAACTGTTTTGATTTCCCCAAGTCTTACAACAATGTCTTCCCCTTCTCCTACTCAACTTCTACTCTAAGGAGCAAGAGCTAACTATTTTCCCATCTATTTATCTATGAATCTATTTGATCTAATCTAATCTAATGAATTACAAATGAGAAGGCAAGGCCTTTATATAGATTTTCAAATTACAATGTGCAACCCATTTTGAAATAGAATAGAGGGCTAGGGTTAGGACAAGAGAGAATCTGTGTCATATTTGAGTGGGTCCACATGGACCAATTGGAAGAGGGGTGTCCACTTAGTAGGAGAGTGGTTAAAGATGACCCATAATGGCTGAAGGTTCTCACTAAGCATTAAATGGCCGTCTGCCTAGAATAGCTTGTCATTTATTCCTTTCGTTCAGTAGAGAATATGGACATGTCAATTTTGGAAGGTGATTGAGTGTCATTCTTGTTGACCATTCTGTTATTGCGGAAGTCTTTCATACTTGAATTGAATCTCAGGAACCCGAATGTTTTCCTGTCTGGAATGGGAATTCTTCCTCCTTGTTCTTTCCTGATTGGGATCTTTGGATTTCCAGAGGAACTTCAAGATGTTGCAGTCTTCCTTCTACACTTGCACTTGAACTTTGATCTTTTAGAAGTCTTGAACCTTGCATGCCCTGAACTGGATTGCTTGAAACTTGGACGTCTTGAACACTGGAATTGGAATTCTAGGACTTGTATGTCTTCCTTAAATGTCTGGAACTAGAATTCTTCCCTTGTCTTCTTAAAAGCTGAGGCCTTCTCTCTCCAGAAACTCTTTCTCACTTCAAAATCCACACCTTCCTCTTCGCATGTTTAAATTCACTTTGTCACGCTTTTCTTTTATTTTCCAAGAATTCCTTTTTTGGCGTTTATCTTCATCAACATTTCTCAACCCGTGGGTGCACACTTGAAGAGGGTGAAATTTAAATTTGGAGAGGGAATTTCCATAAGCCAAATTACATCGATTCCTTGCAATTTCTTCTTTGAGTGTACATGAGCTAGGAGGAGAAAATTTCCAACACTTAGCCATTTTTTCAACTTTCCTTGTTCTCTTCAAGTTGGGTGCATATTAGACATGGAGGAGAAATTTTCCATCTCTTAGCCATTTTTCAGCTTTCCTTGTTCTCTTGAGCGTATTTGAGACATGGAGGAATTTGGAAATTTGGAAAATGTTCCTTGCACTCTAGAAATTCCCCTTCCTAGGTGCAAATGGAGCATGGAGAAGGATTTTTCCATTTTGAAGAAATTCCTTGAACTGAGAGAATTCCCTATCTTAGGTGCACTTTGAGGGTGGAGGAGGGTTTTCTCCACACTTAGTGAAATATCATCTCCTTTCCCTTTTTAGATGTTTTTCAAAGACGTTCTTCAAACCTAACCATTTTTTTAAGGTTTTTCACCCCTTTCCACTTTTGGATGTTTCAAGGATGTTTCTAGACTCGACCATTTTCTGATGAACTGCCTTGCTTGCTCATTCTTCCGGATATAGAATTGGATACCCTTTTGTCTCTTTTATCAGTTGGAGCTCACCTATTGCCTAAATAGACCTGCCAAAAATAGACCTACTAAAAATAGTAAGTTGTTCCAAAGTCAAAATAGGGTCAATCTGGGATGGAGTGAAGTTTACTAAAAATAGTAAGTTGTTCCAAAGTCAAAATAAGGCCAATCTGGGATGCAATGAAATTTACTATAGACTTACTAATAATAGAAATTTCCAAAAATAGTAAGCTCATCAAAACACTCAAAATTTCACTGGCATGCCTTTTTGAAAGATTTTTCCTTTCCATACTTAGCCAAATTTTTATTTTTCATGCCATTCGAATGCTTGGGTGCACTTTTGGGGTAGAGGAGTTAGTTTTTGAAGAATTCCTTGCATGTGGAGGATTTTGTCACTTGGGTGCAATTCCTTGGCAGTGGAAGATTTTAATACTTGGGCGCAATTCCATGACTATAGAGGATTTTGTCACTTGGGCGCAATTCCTTGGCAGTGGTTGATTTTGTTCATGACTTAGTCATTTTTTCAACTCTCTTTGCATATAAAATATAACATTTAAGTATAAGTCAGTGACTTATACTAGAAGTAATATTTTATATAAATAATGTTAGGATGTTTGAGAGTGGTTTCAGATCTCCATGAATTATATTAGAGATTCTAGATTTCAGAAGATCCTAAAAATTTTCAGACTTAGCCAAATTTCAATAATCAACACACTTCCATCAGTGTTCTTTTCCACAACTTTTTTTCCAAGATTTCTGATAAATTTGATACTAGAAAAAGGATTTTCCAAGAACTTTCACATCTTTTCATTTGATTTCTATCTTTCCCATTTGGGGACACATTAGGCATGTAGATGAAATTCTTCCATACTTAACCAATTTCCTCATTTCTTTCACCTTCTTGGACCAACACTTGGCCATTTTTCATGATTTTTCATTTTGGGCGCTGATGGGATGGGATCAAGGAATTTTCCCATGCTTAGTGAATTTTCACATCCTATCCTCTTTTGGGTGTCTTTTCATGCCTTTTTAGAAATGTTTCCAGACTTGACCATTTTTTGTGCTTTTTCAAGTCTTTCCACTTTCAGGTGCTTTTTAGGAACGTTCTTTAGACTTAACCATTTTCACCATGCCTTTCCATTTTTTAATGTTCACAAACTTGGTGCATTTTATACCAACTGCCTCATTGAATTACATTTCCAGATATAGAACTGGGTACCCTTTTTCCTTTTCCTAAGGCAAAACTCATTAGCTACCAGAACCTGTCAAAAATAGATAAGTTTGTTCAAACACGAAATTAGGCCAATCGGAGACAGTCAAATTTACTAAAAATAGACATACCAAAAATAGAAATTTCTAGAAATAGCAATTATGTCAAAACGTTCAAAATTGGACAGACATCCTCTCGGAAAGATCAATTCACTGTTATACTTGGTCAAAACCAACAGTTTCATATCTAATGATCATAGACAATCAGTTTTCTTAACTACGCTATTCTTTATTTTTGTGGAATAATATAAATGGTGCTGCATGTTTTTCAGATTGATTTTTTCTTATTGTATACAATTGAAGGCCCTTTCAAAATCCTGTAGTTTATCTTTATTGAAATAAATAATCTAATATTAAAATAAAATATTTTTTGTAAGTATGTCAAAATGTTTAAAATTTGGCAGGTATTCTATCTGAAAGATCAATTCACTGTTATACTTGGTCAAATTTATTGCTTTTCCCAAGATTCAAAGGCAAAAGGCATTCAAATCCAGACTTAGCCAATTTTACCCAAGTAGTTTAAGGGCCTGGAGACGATACTGACTGCAAAAAGACTTGGCTTATTCAACAAAAAGAGGGGGTCTTCTTTTGCAGAGGCGATGTGTGA
Organism: Thuja plicata; assembly: GCA_018584345.1. NCBI lineage: Eukaryota > Viridiplantae > Streptophyta > Pinopsida > Cupressales > Cupressaceae > Thuja > Thuja plicata. The sequence continues at coordinate 363,275 of MU224458.1, read as the reverse complement.
AAAGGTCACAACACCTTACTACCTCTTGTGGCCAAATGATGAATTGATTATCCCAAGAGAAGGATCCGGTCTTGGTTGGACTTTCTTGCCTCTTGTGGGCTAAATGGTGAATTGATTACCCCAAGAGATGGATTTGGTTATGGTTGAATGTTATTGCCTCATTTGGGCCAAATGACGAATTGATTGCCCCAAGGAATGGATCTGGTCTTTGTTGGATGTGCTCACTTCTTGTGGGCTAAGTAGTGAATTGATTACCCCAAGAGATGGATCTGGTCTTGGTTGGATGTTCCTGCCTCTTATGGGCCAAATGATGAATTGATTACCCCAAGGGATGTATTTGGTCTTGGTCCTGATTGGACATTCCTGCCTCTTCTGCTCTAAGTGGTAAATTGATTACCCCAAGAGATGGATTTGGTCTTGTTTGGACGTTCCGGCCTCTTCTGGGCCAAGTGAACTATGTCTACATATATTCATGTGTATGCTTTGTGTTTACATGTGTATGCTTTGTCTTTGGATATATTCATGTTTCTACTTCATGTATGCTCTGTGTCTTCATGCATTCATGTGTGTACTTCGTGTTTTCAAGTGTATGCTCCGTGCTTTTCTCTATCTTTTTCTTTTTAGTTGGTCTAGAAGAAGAGAATAAGTAAGAGTGAACCAAAAGTTATGAATTTGAGGTATGCGATCATGCAAACGTTGGTTTTTGCAAATTATATTGGCACCATTATGAGATGGTCTTGATCCTTTTCTCTGGAAGATGAGAGGAAACTAGTTTTAAGTATTACTTTGCCAAGTTTTTACTATCGATCATAATTCACATTCAAAATAAGAGAGAAAACATATATGATAATATTAGAGTTGGGCAACAGAAGGTTGATTATGGATGAGATTCCATGATCATTCAATCATTGCTTGAGGACAAACAATTTTGGGAAAGGGCGGACTATTATGTTCCCTTTTTGAAATAGGATTTAATAATAAATAATAATAATAAAATTAAAATATAAAATAATAAAAATAAATTTATAAAAAATAAAAAATAAAAAATATAGCATAATTAAATTTAGTTAAGTTAATGAAGGGTCAAAAGGTATGACATGAAAAGCTGTGACTCCCTCAAACTTGACATATAAAAGGGGAGAAGAGAACTAGGGAAGGTGTGAAGTAAGAATTAATAGAAGAGAACAAAAAAATGAGAAGAAAATAAGTGACTCCTTCAAATGGCAAAAGTTATGAAGGGTCGTGACTCTTCAAAAAGGTGGTAATTTTGTGAAGGTTTGTGAATATTTCAAAGAGGGACAATTATGAAGAGTTGTCTTCTTCAAAGGGCATAAATGATGAAGGGTTTTGATTCATCCAAAGGGTTGTGATTCTGGAAGGTTGTGATCTTTGCAAAGGGAAGCCATGATGAAGAGGTGTAACTCTCCCCCACATTGGAAGATATAAAGGGGAGAATGTTTCATTTAAGGAGGACATCCAAGGGAGAACAATTTGGGTAATAATATATTATTCAAAGGAAACAATGAAAAGTGTTGACTCAATTCTAATGAAAGGTGGTGACCCTTTCACCAATAAAGTATAAAGGAGATTTCATTCCAAGCAAAAAACGAGGAGCAACAATGAAAGAGTATTATTCAGATTTTGAGAGCAGATTGAGTAGAAAAATACCATTTGATAAAGGAGATCGATCTAAGAGATCAACCTGATCAGACTTCAGATGTTTATACAGCTTATCTCATCTTTATTCGAGTAAGAATTACATCTCTAACTACATTTTTGTTCCTGTTTCATTTTGGATTTGTGAATTTCGGGCAAAGTATAAGGTGATCCTGAAAGGGGACTTTACATGCCCACCCTTGTATTTAAAAAATTGGAAAATATCAACAAAAATGCAAAAGAAATTGAATAGACAAATGTTAGATGAAGAACCTTACCTCACCTCAAATGCAGTGGATTTGATGCCCTGGTGCCTTCTGCAGAGCCTCCCTTGTTCCCCTTCTATGTTTGACATCTCGAGGATTCTTGTATTTATGACCATGTTGAACCCTTGTGAGATTGTACTCGCAGGGTGATCTGTTGTCTACTCGATTTGTGTGACCTGCCTTGGACTTGAGATGCGAGGTGCGGTCCTGTTATGTTCTGATATGACTGGCTGAGATGATTTTTGATGCTGTGATATTCTTGTGAAAGGCTTGTATGTGATCCACTCGGTTCGATTTAGCCTTGTTCTCATTCTGAGACTACCACTATAGTTGTGCTTGGTTTTTGGAGAGACCCTGCCCGGGTCGTCATAGCAATTCATTTATCTTTATGACGGACCTAGTATGTGAATAATGTATGTTGATGCATTAGGGATTTATATTTTATTGGATCAGACTGGGTTTTGATGCACTCTATTTCCTCCCTTACTCATGTTGATGATTCAATGATACATTATGTTGCATTAGGGCATGACTTTTGGGTCAGACTTGGAGGCATAATAATTTTAAACTATAAATTTAAACTCTTCCCTGTTTTTTTTTTAATATTTCCATAATAAGGTAATTTTAGTGGGGTTTTAAACTTGGAATTTGAAATTTAATTCTCACCTTAGGAGTCATTGTTGAGTTAAATTGTTTATGGAATCAAAGGTGTTTAATATGGTTAGAAACTGTCTCAATTAATATATAACTTAATGATTTTCAAAGACGATTAAATCGCATGGGTTAATTAATATTAAGATATATAGTTATTTCACCTTATTTCTGGTAGTGACATATATTAGTAAAAGATATTAAAACAACTATAATTATGATTATAATCGAAGTTTGTAATTATTATAATAAACTATAATATTAGTAAGGAATTTAAAAGCAAGGTTAAAATTTAATATGATAATAGAGTCACTTAATGGAATTAATAAAGTATGACTCTAATGTTGGCTTAAATAATACGTTTAATTTAATACTGTAATTTGATTTATAAATTATTATGTGGGTTAAGTATTAATGTACCCTAAGAAAATTTTAACAATAATGAAGGGAGTATAGAGGGGTAAAGGTTAATTGATAAAATAATGAGCTTTGAGTAGGAAATATAATAGTGAGTTATATTGATTAAGTTAATTAAAGGCAAAGTATATAGTAAGTTAATTTATCAGAAGTTTTATGTGAAGTTCATCGATTAATTTAATGAGGATTAGGTAGGAGAATTCTCCTAATTAATTTAATTGATGGGAATATACCTAGTAATGGTATTAGGATTAAATTATTACGTAGGTTGCATATTGTCGGATTATTATATCAGGTTGTAACAACCAGTTGGCTTATACATAATAAGTTAATTGTGAATAAAGAGGTTGTAATAAACAAAATTACGATATTATTTTAATTAGGTTAAATGAAATTTTAATGACAATTTTGTTATGGCTTTATTAAAATAAATAGATTAGTGGTATGTTTAGGTTTAAATATGGATTAATGAAAGGGTTCAACTTAACTTAATTAGATATGGAAAGTTTGATAATTCTGGTTAAACTCTATTAAATAGGGTTTTAAAAGCTATATTTTAATGGAGATACTTAAGTAAGATAATATAAATTATTTCAATTAAAGTGTCATTAAACTTCAGGAAAGGGGTGATTTGATTAATGTAATTAAAGTCGTCATAACATTTGAATCTCGTTAATAAATTCTTTTAAGAGTACTAAACCGTAATTAAGTGTTGCCACTTAGTTGACTGCAACAGGTAACCTTGTCAAGGGATGTTGAGACTGGTCATAATTCCCCTCGACCTCAATCGGTCTAACCAGTAACCCTAAACACTAAACATGTAACTTTAGTATCATTAACTTGTTTAAAAAAAAAATTTAGTGCGTTTTTAGTGGTAAAATTTTGGCATGACACATTTCCATTGTTGTCACCTCTCTTCATTGCTGCTCTTCTACATAAGTCTGAAAATGTTTAAATGAGATGGTTTTATTGTTTTTAGATCTTTTAAGGGTCAATCATGTTTATATATTATTTAAAGGGTTGGGGGGCTCGTTGTTGGCCTGCCCATCCATTTTTTTGATTAAAAAATGTGTTTTTCTAAATGTATTTGGGATAGCGCTGGGCCATAGGGGACAGGTAGTTGTAGTTGAGACAATTGGGGGACACCTAGACGTCCCCTGGTCGTCCCTTGATGCCCCTCGAGCAATGGGGGACATACTCAAAACATATTCTTTTTCCTTTATCAAAAAGTGGGGAATGCTTCCTAAGTATCTTCACATCCCCACATCCCCGAAACATCCCCCATAGGGGATGAGGGCAAAAAGGGTAGGGAACGTCCCTAAGGAGCTTGCTTTGATTGAGAATCTTGACATTTCAAGAGACCATGAAAAAGAATAGAGAAATTGAGAAAACTGAGCAAGAGCAAGAAGAAACATCATATGACATATCCTTCAAGGTTGAAGCTAAGACAAATATGCAAACCTTAAGATGGAGAAATAAGTGTTGAGAAACCTGATCAGTGGGTGTTTCAAATGGAGATGTATTTTAGTCTTTAGTTTAACAAAATGTTTCCTCATTAGCAAGTTTCATTGTCTCCTCTATAGGAAGCCTCATTTGCTAGGGTTAAGCCATTCGAGCACACTCTCACATGGTTTGAAAGCCATGGTCCTTGGAATTTCAAAAAATTCCAATATTCGCCGAGTGGGATGATTTGAAGGGATTGTTCAATAAAACCAATTTAGTTTATAATGGTCAATTAAAAAGAGTGATGCAGTGGTGATTATTATAGTAATATTTAGTTTATAATGGTCAATTAAGTCTCTAGGAATATTCTTTATTCTTTTAGTTAAGTTCTTATAATTGGCTTTCTTATTCGTCATTTTTATCCTTTACGAATAAATCATTTGTATCTCTTATTTAAGGATACTTTTACTCCTTTGTTAATATTGAACATCTTGGCAATCATTGTACATGTTTTAAATTATTTTATGGTAGTAGAGCACAATTTTTTTATAACCTTGAGATTGGTGAAGGCAAATTGACCAAGAGATTGTTGTCAGTTGTGATAGTCGTGAATCTCTTGTTGCACAATGATTTATCAAAAGGACATAAATTTAAAAGGCATCATCAAGGGTTTTTGCAGATTTTTTAAATTTTGTGGGCTTACGAGCAAAATCGCACACTTTGTCTCTATGACTTTTTTTGGAGTTCATTTTTGGCGATCTTTTCATAAAAATCAAGGTTTTTTTTATTGCAGGAGATCACTTTTGATTTTGCTTTAAAATTCACGGTGTTTTTTTGTGTTAAATCGTGTTTCTTTTTTTTGTGGTTTGAAAAATTGCGTTGTTCTATCAACAGAGTTTGTGCATCTTATTTTCTGCAAAAATGTGTCTGTTATCAACAATTTTTTTCATTTTTTCAATCATAAAGTCACATGACAAGGTTTTTTGGGATGACAACAGATTTTAAAGTTTTTCACCACTTTTTTAATAAAAAGTGATCATTTTTTGGTGCGATTTCTATATTTTCAGAATCTTTTGGGAGCGCCTAGGGTTTTTGGGCGATTTTTAGATCTGATCGTACTAGGTTTCCCCATTTTTGGTATTTTTTGGCAAAATTATGGATGCCTAGGGTTTCTACTGTTGTAAGGCTTTAATTTTCCTTGCATTCATATTGTAGGAGGGATACCTCCATTACTTAACATTATGTTGGAAGGCAGCCAGTGGCTCACTAGAAAAAGTTATAACATGTGGAAGCAATATATTCTCACAATCTTCAAGTATAGATGCCTCGGTAAGCTTGCCCTTGGTATTGGCATAGATCAACTTGTCGCAGAGTTATCGGCGATAAGTGAACTTATCGCGATAAGTTCTGCACTGCGACAAGTTGCATAACTTTCGCGCCAACTTCTTGCGCAGAGAAGTTGGCAACTTATCGCAGAGAATATCGGTGATAAGTTCTGAACTTATCGTGATATTTCAAAAACTTATCGGCTGCAGTCCTCTTATAGGGACTGAAGGCCCAAAAAAGGGCAAAAACACTTTTTTTGTTTGCCAATGCCATTTTAGAGAGAAGAAAAAGGGTTTGGTGGAGAAAGAAGTTGATTTGCAGCGCTGGAGATCGATTTTTTGTGGATTTGGAGCGGATTCGAAGAGATTTTTCAAGCGAATTCGGATTCACAAGTAAGTTTTCAAAAATCTTTTTCTTTTTATTTTTAAATTGTTTTGTCTTGTCATAGTTGCATATAAGTTTATAAAAACTCTAGAATACCATTTCCTTGTACTCTAACTGATTTTAGAGTGTATTAAACAAGATCTAACACCATTTTATAACATTTTTTGCAAGAAATTTCATTGTTTTTTCAATAATTTCATATTTTCTTAAAAAATTCATAACCTAACACTT
>MU224458.1:282906-321308 GCA_018584345.1 Thuja plicata | reverse complement strand
ATATGTATATATATATGTATATGTATATATATATGTATGTATATATGTATGTATATATATGTATATATATATATGTATATGTATATATATATATCATATTATGTATACTAAGTATCATTATAGGTTCATCGTAGCATGTTCAAGTATAAAAGGTCTTAACAAAGTCTGACAAAATAACTTAAAACTAACCCAAGACACTTCAAAAAGATAGATTTTTCAGACTCATCACACCTTCTCAAATTAGACATTTATTTGTCCTCAAGCAGCTAAGACCTAATATTGTAGGACAGCACATGTACCTTGAAATCCACAAAGTGTATGACTCCAATCCCTTCTATCATGTAGAATCACTTACGACCTTTGATATTCTCCCACGTTACTCATTCCTTGTTGATATCCAGCAATTTTCCTCCTAGCCAATGTGGAATTAGGTAAAGGAGTAGTCGATGAAATTTTAGTGGAATTCAGCTGTTGTGAGTATCCAATGCTACTTTAGTGTACCTAGCCACTCAAGACTCTAGTGTTATACAATTATAAATTTAAAGGAGCTCCTTGTTTTAAGTGCTTGGGTCAATTCTAACCACCTTTCTTGACAAGCATCCCTAATTTCATTAACCTATTTAGTGAAGAATTTCATTACATTATTTTAATCCTATTAACTGCACTGATGGATTTTCTCTACATTTTCCTTTCTACATAACATATCTACCCACTCATCAATGAATTGTTCTATCTTTTTAGCCTCTTCTTGGATATAAATTGGGTGATTCTTTTCTCATTCCCTATAATATTTTTATAGGTCACCTCTCTCTTTCTCATTCCTCAAGTAGGAGATTAAATTGATTATCTACATGTCTCTAACTCTCAAACATAAATAAGAGGATTCTAATTGGAATCGTAGGGTAAATCTAAATTATGTAGATAAAACTCACAAAGTTGATCTTACATATAATGTGGTACCTTAGAAAAGTAAATGAGGAATGACATTTAAAACTATTGAAATAGGTAGATCACTCAACAATTGAATGATTTGGAAACACATAAATGTTTCCTACAAATAGAGGGAATAGACCCTAGTTGGTAGCCTACAATTGCATAAATGTTAGCAAGATCTGCCATTTGTTCTAAGGAAACCTTTAATCTTGTTATTTCCACATCCTTTTCTTCCTATTGTGCATTGTGAGAAATTTCAATTTTCTCTTATTCTTTAGCCCACTGATCTCTATACCAAAAAAAATTCAAATGTTGATGTCATAATGCCATACCTAGGGTCATAGTAGTGATTGCAGGCACATACCTAGAAGTGGATTGTGCTTCACATATATCCTTTGTCCTTATTTTCTTCTTCTTTTTTTGAAGTGTGGCATGTGTTTCCATTTTCTTTACTTTTTATGTAAGTTCCTATTCCTTATTCCTTGATTGTTCCAAATACTCTTCCGATATGCTAATTCTCTAGAGTGCTACCTGGAGTTCATCTTCATCACTGTCCTAAATTACTAGATACTTACCTGGTCATGCCCCATAACTGGTTATGGTTTCAAATGGGATAACAAAGGTATCAGGGAGTATATTTTTGGGTAATACTTAGCTTTTGGTTCCTCAAATATCTCCTCTTCATAAGGTACTTCATGACCTATATTTGATTCAACCTCTTGGTCAAATGTTTCTTCCCCTTTTTGTGACTCCTAAAAATTTCCTAGTTCAGCCCCCTATTGTAACTTCTCTTGATTTTAAATATTCACACTCAATGGTTCCCTATTATTCTTAAACTAGTTATGTCTCTCTGTGTTTGAATAAGTGTTTACATTAGTTAAAATGATCCCTAAATCCATTTGTGTTTCTTCTTTCTTACAAAGGCACCTAGAAAACCTCTCAAGGGTTTTTACCTCTTTTACAGTTTTCTTCCTTGATTTTGGTTTAGTTTTTTGAATAGTTGGGGGTTCCTCAAGAATTTCTCCCTGATGGCATTTTTCTCTATTTTCTTCTTTCCTTTCACTATATTCACCTTGTATGTTCTCCTCACTCTCTGTCTCCTCAACTCTCAACTCTTTTTAGACTTGGAGGTTTTCACCCTAAATATTTTATGCATCTTCTTATTTTTATTCTTCTTTCCAGAAGAGGAAGAAGTCAATATTTTCCATTTCCTCAACTAGGACTTGAGAGAAGAAGTATACTATTATATTAAAGAAACTACCTTCTATTCTATCAGGGTTGTAGGCTTTCCCCAAATGGCTATGGGTGATTTTTGTCTAGGGGTACCCTTGTCACTACTTTGTTTATTTGCGAGCCTTTCTATTATTTCTTCCTCTAAATCCCTACGGCCAAGTGTAATTTCCTCAATTGTAGGAGACTTAACAAAATTAAAACCTTCATCCCTAGTATATATTCCTTCATTTTCTAATTGCACATCATTTTTTTTCATTTTCTTCGGCCATTAATTACTCGTGGGGAATGTCCCTGAGGACTCTATTGGATAAGTTATCCAATTCTTTGAATTCTTCCTAGGAAACATTAGGGTACTAGGAGGAATGACATATTTTCGCACAACACTAATAAAAAATCATGTGACAAGGAAGACTGGGTTCTTTTCCTTCTATAGTTATTTGTCATTCTGGTTACCATTTTATTCATGTAATTAGGTAGATTAACTAGCCTATTATGGTGCAGATGACTCATCAACTTAAAATCAAAATTACATTACTAAGAGTAGCGCCCATCACATTTCATGAATCAGATTATGTGGGTAGTAATTTGTATCCAAAATAGAAGAAAAGATAGTTTTGTGTGCCCTGGCTAGTAGACTAAAATTGTTCACATGGTCTGAAAAAATTTGGCCTTAGTAGACTATGAATCCAATGACAGTGGGTACTCTTCTCCCATCCTAGGAATCCCTAAAACATCTAATATACTAAAAATTTATTTTTAATTGAAGAATATCTTGACAAATTCCTCTCTCATTGCATAATTAAAATCATTCAACCTTTGAAAATAATGAATCCACCTTGACCTTTGAAAGAAAGAAAAACTATTAGAATCTTCAAACACTATCCTATGGTCAGTTGGCTCCCTTAAAATTGGATCACCACCCATAGCTATCTACCTTCTTCTTCTCCTACACAATGTTTTTATCCTTTTCTTGCACTTGCCCAGGTAAATTTACAAACCCTTAGTGTCAAATAGACTCCACTATTCTCCTTCTTAGAAAAACATATACTCCGCTATGAAAGTAAACTTTAGATTGTTTTTTATTTTTTTTACCAAACTCAATTTGTTACAATTGATACAACCTTTCTTTCCTAAAAAAAATCACAAAAAATCTTCACACATGCAATCCATAATTCTCTTAAATAATTAATAATTCAGTTCACAAATGAAGTAATATGAAGTGTCTAATCAAATCTCATGACATAGTGACATGTCATCACCTTATACTTAAATAGAAAGTTAACAAAAATTTGATTGTCTAGTCATGCAAATGAATCACATGTACTTTACACATTTTACATTAGACACTCCCCAACTTAAAGTTTCATTTGTCCTCAAATTATGACAAGAAAGGTGGGTGTACAAAGACAATAAATGTGGAAAGATAGAATAATAAAATGGTATAAATAATAGATTGAATCATGTAAATGTAATAATTCATCACAACTTATTTATATTAAAGTAAAAATGAAGTTTATGTACCCGTGATTATTGAAAAGAACAACTCAAGATCTTCAAATGAATGAAAAGACATCGAAGTGATTGATGTGATAGATGGAAGAATGGAAATGATGGCATAAATTTTTGAAAAGTGGCAGGAGAGAAATGGATGTATGCTAAATAGAATTTGAGGATGTTGTGTGTAAATGTTAAGGACAACAAACTCTATTCAAAACTTGGAATCGGGTCACATGAGTTGTGAATGACAGGTCTCGTAATGATAATGTTTCATGTCAATTAAGTCTTATTGAAAATAAAAAAGTGAAAATAAAATTGTTGCATGATTATAGTGTAGTATGCACACATGTGGGGGATTTGTTCAATTATGGATATTTGACAACTGGAGGTGGACCAAATGGTTCATCAACAATGAGTGGAGGTGATAAAATGTCATGATGGAGTGGATATTAGGAAGTGGAAGGATTATCAACAAGATTGGATGAAGACATTTTGGATGGATTATTGGAGTCTGGTGAAGTGGGTGTTAATGGAGGGAATATGGTGAATTGGTTTTGAAAAATGTAAATAAACTCCTTGTTGTGGGGCTTTCTGTGATGAAATATAACTGATTGAATGTTTGAAGATGTTAAGTTGATGATCACCAAGTTGTAGAAAGTTAATGCAAGACATTAAATCAGTTAATGTATTGTATTGTCATCAATTTTGACTTGATATAATCTGATTGGTTATATAAAAAGTGTCAAAGACTTCAAAGAACCATAGAGATAAAGTTTATTCTATCAGTAATGCATAAAAGTTCAGTATGCACTAAGTGACTATGAACACCAGCAGGCAGTGCACCCCGACGGATAGAGAAACCCAAGAGGAAAGTCACAGTGATACCTGAGAAAGAATTACCGATGAGAATAATCATAGTGTTTCCCGGTGGGTAGACAACCCCGATGGACAGACAACCCCGACAGATATACCCGAGGAGAACTAAAGTGTTGACCGAAGCTAAAAAAAAGTTAAACACTGAAAAGAACTGAAGTTCAGAAATTAAAAAATACTTAGCTGGAAAGAGATAAAGAAGGAGTTAACAAGTTGTTAATATTGTTTTCAATGACAAGTTAAAAGCCAGAGATGAGAGAAAGATTTAAAGTTTCTTTATTCAAGTTGTCAAGGAGAAATCTACGGGATAAAACTAAACTAAATCTTTAAAGCAAGATTGGCTAGAATTACAGATCATGCCAAGAACAAGAAAGTCAAGAACTGAGAAATGGTGAAATCATGTCTATAAAGAGACAAGATAATTCATTGTGAATCAGGGAGTGAATAGAGAAGAAGGATGCTGAAGATAAACTAATGAAGGAAGAATTCAATCAGACCTGATCAATCAAGCTGAAGAACAAAGACCGAGCAACAGAGAAGCACAACATCACCAATCATAAAGAAGTGGAGCAAAGGTATTGAAAAGATACATTGATCAAAAAATTATTTTGAGCTTATAATAGATCTGAAAATCTACAAAGTATAGTTTTATATGTGAACAGATCATTTATTGTTTCAATTTAACCATTGGATCAGAAAGTATCTTAACCGAGAAGGACTTAACAATCCTTTATATATTGAGATACATCCTAAGGAGTATCAAAAGGTTTGGTTGTGAAGATAGCATAGAGATGCCAGATACCAAGTGACAAACTACATAGGGTTTGGTCATAAAAGGTAGCATAGAGATGCCAGATGTCAAGTGACAAACTATTCTATTTAAATCCTCTAACAAGGTCACACCTAACAGCACGTGTTTGTAACCTTTAACAGGGTTGGCTCTTTATCGAGCTCACTTCATAAGAGTGAAAATTTTGGGTTACTGGTCCAAAGTGGTTTTCCCTTAACAGGCTTTCCACGTTAAAAATTCACGTGTAAATGTGTTTATGAGTCATTACTTTAGTGTTTTTCATTACACACAACTAATCTAGATTGATCAGTATACACTAAGTAATTTACTGTATTTTGGTAAATGAAAGACTGCTAATTGGTAAACGGTAAGAATAAGGTTTAACAGTGAACTCCGAGCAATATTTATTTGTTAAGATTATTTCAAGGCATTCATCTTGTAGGACTGAAGATAACTAGAGATGTATAATTGTGGTAATAAGTTTTTGGGTTAATTTATTGGAATATTTTTTAGGCCATTGATTCACCCCCCCCCTCTCAGTTATTCTAACAATTGGTATCAGATCTTGTGTGCTTAGAAGGAAGTTTTCAAGACCTAAGAAAAAGATCACAAGATGAGAAAATGAGATGTGCCCAAGTTGAACAAGGACAACTTTGCATCATGGAAAAGTAGGATAAGACTCCACCTATCAGGTATTGGAAATGATGTTACTCAATACTTGGATACTTAATATGTTTTTCCTACAGGACCTCACACACTTGAGAAATTAAGAGAAAAGCATGAGCATAATTCAATGATGATAGAACTTGCTTCCTCACTCTCCAATGTTGAATTTGAAAATGTCAAAACCTGCTCCTCTGCAAAGAAAATATGGGATAAATTGAAGTTGGTACATGGAGGAGATGCAAATGTACTAAGAGATAAGGTAGAAAGCCTAAGAGGTAAATTTGATGACCTAAGGATGAAAGAAGGAGAAAATATCACTCAGTATAGTTGTAGAATAAAAGAAGTAGTCAATGTTATCTGAGGAGTTGGAGGCATACTTGAAAAAGAAACAGTGGTAAGTAAAATCCTAAGAACCTTACTACATGTATCTTCTATTAGAGCATCTGCTATACAAGAAATGAGAGCAGTAGAAAAAAATAATGTCACTCTATATAGCTTGGTTGGTAGACTGATTTCATTTGAGATGAATAACTTTGATAACAGTGTCTTACCATCTATTGAGTCTGCATTCAAAGCTTCTTTGAAAATAAACAAGTCAAGTCATAAACCAACTATGAGAAATGATAGTGAAAGTGATAGTGATGACCAAGATCTTGATGAGATCGAAGCACTAATGGCTAGAAGATTGCAGAGAGGCAAAGGTAGATACAAAGGTAAATTACCACTTGTATGCTTTAATTGTAAAGAGATTGGACATTTTTTTGCTAGATGTCCTAATAGAAGAAAAAATTACAGAAGTAATGACAGACCATTTGAAAATAATTTTGATATAAGTGATAACAGAGATTACCGAAGCAATTGACAATTTGATAGAAGAGATACCTGAGACTACAAGGACAAAGGGCAGAAAGCTTGTTACCTGGCTGAGAACAGAGATGGAGATACTGACACCAAATTTGATGAAGACATTGAGATGGTATTTGTGGCCATGAAGGATGATTCAGACGAAGAAGAAAGGTATGTAGAGACTGCAATCATATCTAAGGTTAGTAATAATGATGTCTGGATTATTGATAGTGGCTGCACTCACCACATGATCGGTGATAAACAAAAGTTTGAAATTTTTGAGTACTATAATGGTGGATCAGTAAGAATGGGTAATGACACACCTTGTCCAGTTGAAGGTAAAGAAACCATAATGTTGAATAACCTGATCAAATGTGAAAATGCATATTGGGTAAAAGGAATTAATTATAATTTGTTGATTGTTTCACAGCTGAATAACACAGGTCATCGAGTAGCATTTGAGAATAAGAAGGCAAAGATCTTTAATGAATCAGGAAGTTTGATCAGAACTGGTGAATAGACAAAAGGTAACCTATTCTATCTTAATGATATAAACACTACTTGTTTAATGGCTATAAATGAATACATATGGTTGTGGCATAAGAGATTATGTCATGTGAATTTTGACAACATGATTAAGATAAGCAATAAAAGGAAAGTTAGAGGCTTACCGAGCATGTCAAAGCCCGAGCATATCATGTGTAAGAATTGTCAAAAAGGTAAGATGAAAAACTCTAGTTTCAAGAGAAAAGCCCATACATCTAATGCTATTCTAGAATTAGTCCATACTGATCTACATGGACCTATGAGAACAAAGAGTTACTATGGTGATAGATATTTCATTCTCTTTGTTGATGATTATTCTAGAATGATGACAGTTATGTTCATAAAAGAAAAATCATAAGCATTCAAGATGTTTAAATGGTATAAACATATGGTAGAAAAACAAAGTGGTAAGGAATTGAAATGCTTAAGATAAGATAGAGAAGGAGAATTTGTTTCTGATGAATTAACTAACTTTTGCAATGAGCATGGAATTAAAAGACAAGTTTTTGCACCAAGAACACCATAGAAAAATGGGATTGCTGAAAGGAGAAATAGATCCATTGTTGATTGTGAAAGAACACTGATGATAGAGAAAATCATCAATCAAACATTCTGGAGGGAAGCTGTCAGTACTGCTATCTACACATTGAATAGATTACAATTGAAGAAAGAAACTAAAAAGACACCCTATGAGCTATGGTATGGATATACACCCAATGTAAGTTACTTCATAATTTTTGGTAGTCAATGTTATCTTTTGAAAGATAATAGAATTGGAAAGGTTGACTCCAAAAGTGATCAAGGTATCTTTCTAGGGTATTCCACCAAGAGCAAGGATTATAAATGTCTTAACAAGTCCTCTAACAAAATCTTTGAAAGTGCAAATATCAGAATAGATGAATATGCAAAGAAAAATGATGACAAGAGAAGAAAAGAACCAAAAGACTACAATAGGTTTGTTTACACTAAAGAACTTGACACTCTACCCGAGCAATAGTGTATCACTCCTGAGCAACAGAACATTGCACTCGAGCATCAGGCTACAAATACCAAAAATTAGGAAAATCCTCACAATGATGTTATGAGTGATGGAGATCAGAATGAAGGTCAAGATGGTGATCAGAATGATGAACAAAGAACTAAACTGATACTTGCCAAGTATGTTAGAAGACATCATCCATAGAACCAGATCATAGGAGACAAGAAGGCTAGAATGAGAAAAAGAAGTAAGTCACTGAACACTAGATGTTTAATTTGTGATTTTGAGCCTAAATTTGTTAATACTGCACTTGAAAATGAAGAATGGGTCAGTTTTATGAATGAAGAAATAGAACAGATTGAGAAGAACAAAACATGGACATTAGTACAGAGACCAAATGACAAGAATGTCATCGGTACCAAATGGATATTCAGAAACAAGCTGAATGAGAATGGAGAAGTCACAAGAAACAAAGCAAGGTTAGTATGTAAGGGGTATGCACAAGAAGATGGTATTGACTATGATAAAACCTTTGCACCCATTTCTATACTAGAAGGAGTAAGAATTTTACTTTCTTATGCTGCATTCAAAGGATTCAAGGTATACCAGATGGATGTCAAATCTGCATTCCTAAATGGAATACTAAAAGAAGAGGTATACATTGAACAAATAGAAGGGTTTGTTGATCCAGATAGGAGGAACATGGTTTGTAGACTACACAAAGCCCTATATGGATTGAAATAAGCACCTAGAGACTGGTATGAAAGACTTCACTCCTATCTCATAAGCATTGGATTTTTAAGAACAAGAGAAAATAGCAATCTGTATTTAAAAGTAGATACTGATGATAATATTTTGATTGCTGAACTATTTGTTGATGATATCGTATTTGGGGGGTAATGATATGTTATATAAATATTTTGCTAATGAAATGAGCAAAGAGTTTGAGATGTCAATGTTTGGGGAGATCAAATTCTTTCTTGGTCTACATATTCTTCAACAAGATACAGGCATATATATCACACAATCCAAATACATCAAGGAAGTGTTGAAGATATTCAAGATGGAAAATTCCAAGCCAGTTGGAACACCTATGGAAACCAGATGTAAATTGACAAAAGAAGACAAATCAAATGAGGTAAATCAGACCTTGTATAGATCAATGATTGGAAAACTAATGTATGTTGTTCATACCAAACCAGCTATAACACATGAAGTTGGAATAGTTGCAAGATTCTTGGATAATCCCAAATAATCACACATGACTGTTGTCAAGAGAATTTTGAGATATCTAAAGAACATCGGGGAATATGTCTTATGGTATAAAACAAAAGGAAGATTTGAGTTTCAAGTCTATACAGATGTTGATTGGGCTGGAAACTTAGATGACAGAAAGAGCACAACTGGAGGAGCAATCTTCATGGGTGACAGACTTGTCACATGGATCAGAAAAAAGCAAGGATGCATCTCACAATCTACTGTAGAAGCGGAATATGTGGTTGCTATTGTAAACTTCTCTAATATTACATGGATCAAACAATTAATACAAGGTATGAATATAAAAATTCTTGAACCAGTGATTATCTATTGTGATAATACCAGTGCAATAAAAATTTCTAAGAATCCTATCATGCATGCTAAGACAAAGCATATTGCAATCAAGTATCATTACTTAAGAGAACAAGTGCAAGAGAAAGAGGTGATACTGGAATATGTTCAATCAAAGGAACAATTAGCTTATATATTCACAAAGCCATTGCCTAAAGATACATTTGAGTACCTGAGAAAGAGACTAGGGGTTCGACACTTATCTATTGGTCAATAAGCTGACTAGGAGGCTGCATCAACCTACAAATCATCAGAAGATCATTCATGTTGATGCAAGCTAAAGAGATGGACTACAAAGATATATTAGTATACAGAAAGGTACATATCTGCACTAAACACCAGAGTCACTATATTGCTGATGGATAGGGAAATTCAAGGAGTATATTATAAAAAGGTGAAAGAATATAACTTTGGAATGATCAATGTATACTTTGGCATTGTTGTCAAAGGGAGAGAAGTTCCTAAGAATTCAAAGGGATAGAGTATCCTGAGAAGATCTGAAAGAGAGAGAATATATATATACATATGAAATATTCATCAAAGGGAGAGAAGATATCCTAAGGGAGAGATATAACCTGTAAGGGAGAGAATATCATAAGGGAGAGAATATATATATTATTGTCAAAGGAAAAAGAGATGATCAAGGAGAGGAACAGTCAAAGGGAGCGACAAAATCAAAGACATAATCAAAATTTTCTACATCTATGTAGTGAAGGGATTGAAGATTGAAGAAAGCACTCCACAAGAAACAAATCTAAGCTATATGAGCTTACCGAGAGCCAGACATTTGTATTGGTTATAGTACAAAAAAAAAATTGATAGATTGATGAACTACAACTGATATATTTCATATTGTATTAGTAATATAGTGTGATAATATAGTGTGTTTCCATCAATGCCAAAGGGAGAGATTGATGAACTATAACTTATTGAATGTTTGAAGATGTTAAGTTGATAATCACCAAGCTACGAAAATTTAATGCAAGACATTAAATCAGTTAATGTATTGTATTGTCATTGATGTCAACTTGATATAATCTGATTGGTTATATACAAAGTGTCAAAGAATTTAGAGAAACAAAGAGATAAAGGTAATGCTATTAGTAATGCATAAAAGTTCAGTATGCACTAAGTGACTACAAACACCGACGGGCAGTGCACCTTGATGGATAGAGAAACCTGAGGAAAGTCATAGTGATACCCAATAAATAAACCTAAGAAAGAATTACTAACAAGCAGAAGTACAAGCATTACCGATGAGCAGAATCATAGCATTTCCTAATGGACAGAAAACCCCGACAGAGATACCTAAGGAGAAATGAAGTGTTGACCAAAGCTAACAAACATTTAAACACCGAAAAGAACTGAAGTTCAAAAATGACAAAAGACTTAGTTGGAAAGAGATAAAGGAGTTAACTGGTTGTTAATATTATTTTCATCGACAAGTTAAAAGACAAAGATAAGAAAAATATTTAAAGCTACTTTAGTCCAGTTGTCAAGGAGAAATCTATGGGATAAAACTGAACTAAAGCTTTAAAGCAAGATTGCCTAGAATTGTGGATCATGCCAAGAACAAGAAAGTCAAGAACTAAGAAACGGTGAAATCATGTCTATAAAGAGACAAGATAATTCATTGTGAATTAGGGGGTTAATAGAGAAGAAGGATGTTGAAGAGAAACTGATGAAGGAAGACTTCAATTAGACCTGATCAATCAAGCTGAAGAACAGAGCTAATTCTGCAAACATCGAGCAATAGAGAAGCATAGCATCACCGAGCAGAAAGAAGTGGAGCAAATTTATTGAAAAGATACATTGATTAGAAAGGTATTATGATCTTACAATAGATCTGAAAATCTACAAAGTATAGTTGTTTATGTGAACAGATCATTTACTATTTCAATTTAACCATTGGATCATAAAGTCTCTTAACTGAGCAGGACTTAACAATCCTTTATATATTGAGATGCATCCTAAGGAGTATCAAAACGTTTGGTCATGAAGATAGCATAGAGATGCTAGATACCAAGTGAAAAAATACATAGGGTTTGGTCATAAAAGGTAGCATAGAGATGCCAGATATCAAGTGACAAACTATTATATTTAAATCCTCTAACGAGGTCACACCTAATAGTGTGTTTGTAACCTTTAACAGGGTTGTCTCTTCACCAAGATCACTTTAGAAGAGTGAAAATTTTGGGTTACCGGTCCCAAGTCATATTTCCCTTAATAGGGTTTCCACGTTAAAAATCCATGTGTCCATGTGTTTATGAGTCATTACTTTAGTGTTTTGCATTACACATAACTAATCTGGATTGATCGGTATACACTAAGTAATTTACTATATTTTGGTAAATGAAAGACTACTAATCGGTAAACACTAAGAATAAGGTTTAACAGTGAACTTCAAGCAGTAGTTATTTGTTAAGAGTATTTCAAGGCATTCATCTTGTAGGAATGAAGATAACTAGAGATGAATATTTTTTAGGCCACTAATTCACACGCTCCCCCCCGCCCTCTCAATTATTCTAAAATTTTGTACAATTTGAGTTGATGACCATTGGCCATGAGAGTGAACTAAATATGATCAATAGTAGTGAGATTAACAGCTCCATTTGGATACACCTTCTCTATCTGATAAGGCCCCGCCTAGAAAGTTTGCAACTTACCTTTATAAATATTTATAGTGAGAGTCATATAACAATGCCTAATACTTTTCACAGAATTTTTTGGTTTTTATATATTGATCATGCCAACATGTACTTTACTATTGAACAAGTTGTGTACGTTATACTTCTTCCATTTTTATTTCATTAAGGGAATTTAGCTAATGCAAGCATTCTTGTTGGGATAGTGTAAGATCCATTTCTAATTCAAGTGTTGTGCTGAGACTCTTGTACTCAAATTCAATATGGAGAAGCACCTTTTTTCTATAAACCAATTCATAGGGAGTAAACCCTATTGTGGTTTCCCATGTAGTTCATCCATGCCCATATAGCTTCGGATAATTTATCAACCCAATCTCTCCTATGAATCTACATTGTTTCAGTAAGAGTCGTACAAACAATGCTTAATACTTTTCATGAAATTCCTTGGTTTTTATATATTAATGATGAACATGTACTTTACTATTGAAAAAGTTGTGTATTTTATACTTCTTCCATTTTGATTTCATTAAGAGCATTCAGCTAATGCAAGCACTCTTGTTGGGATAGTGTAAGATCCATTTCTAATTCAAGTGTTGTAGTGAGAGTCTTGTACTCAAATTCAATATGGAGAAGTGCCTTTTTTCTATAAACCAATTCATAGGGAGTAAAACCTGTTGTGGTTTCACATGTAGTTCATCCATGCCCATATAGCTTTGGATAAATTATCATCCCAATCTCTCCTATGAATCTACATTGTTTTAGTAAGGATGTTCTCAAGCTCCCTATTTGTGACCTCAAGTTTTCCATTAGACTGTGGATGGTATGGTGTATATTTATTAAGCCTAATTTGATGACCAATTGTGCAATTAAATCATAAGTAAATTCTGGCCCTTGGTATGTGATTATCTCTTGTGGGACAACATATCTAGTGAATATCTCTTCATTTAGGAACTCTACAAATTTGTAATCTCTAGATGTCTTAAAGAATTAACTTCTACCCATTTAGTGAGATAGTCAATACATACTACAATATAAGATTTTCCATTTGATGTTAGCTCAATGGGCCCAATAAAATCAAGACCTCGTCTATCAAATGACATAACCATAAATTTTGGTTGCAAATTTATTTCACCACTTCTTGTAGGTCGGCACATACTTTGACATATGTCACATCTTCTAATATATTGAATGGATTCCTTGTGGAGAGTACACCAATAGTACCTTATATTCAAAATATTAAGTGTTGTTCTTTTGGCTGCAAAGTGGCCACCACAAGGCTCATCATGAATTTATTTGAGGATGTCAAATGTCTCATCTTCTCATAGGCATATTTACATGAAATTATAAGGTCCTCAGTAAAACAAATAATCTAAAATTCAAGAATAAGAAAAAGTGAGTTAAACAAGCTACTTCTCCTTTGGAGAAATGTGAGGTGGTATGCACCATATAACCAAAGAGTTATCTATGTCAGCATACCAAGGATAAAAAATAATGAGATAAATAAAGTTTTCATCAAAGAATGAATCATTTTTTGCTAGATCATTTGATGAATTTGTTATTCTAGAAAGAAAATCTGCTACTACATTGGTCTTCCCTAGCTTGCCCACAATTGTAATGCCAAACTCTTGTAACAACAAAATCTATCTTACCATACATCCATTGAAAATTAGTTTATTCATGTGAGATATTTTATGGTTGTATGGTCAATTTGAAAGAAAATAGGATAGCTTGAAATGTGGTGCTTAAATTTATTAATTGCATAGATGACATGAAGCATTTCTTTCTCTGTAACATTATAGTTTACCTTGACTCCTCATTGATTTTTTTTAATATAGTAGATAGCATATTCCAAATTTCCTTCTCTCTGTCTCATAATTTATCCTATAGAAAAATTAGACGCATCAGTGTGGATATGAAATGGAATCTTCCAATCAGATCTTATGAGCACTAATGCTTCTGTTAGAGGCTTTTTGAGGGATTCAAATGATTACTGACAATCAAAAGACCATTCAAACTCTACATCCTTTGCCAATAATATATAAAAAGGATATGGTATCTTTCTAAAATATTTAATAAAATACTTGTAGTAACAATCATTTCCAAGGAAGCTTTATACATCTCTCTACTTCTGTGGCAATGGTAATTCTTGAACAATTTTTACCTTGGTAGGGTCAACTTTTAATCCTTCAACTGATAAGAAATGTCCTAGAAAAACACCCTCTTTAATCATCAGGAATCATTTCTCATGGATGAGGGAAAGGTTGTGGTATTGACATCTTTGTAATATCTTCTCCAAATTAGCTAATGCTTCTTCAAATGAATTCACATATGTTGTAAAATCATCCATTTAAATCTTCATGGTATTATGTGCATAATCAAAGAAGATACTATGAACAACTCATTGGAATGTAGTTGGTGCATTACATAGACCAAATGGTATAACTGAGTATGAAAATTTCCCCTATGGGCAGGTAATTGTTGTCTTGTCCTAATCTTTAGGAGTTATCTTAATCTTGTTTTAACCACTAAACCCATTTAAAAAATAGAAATACCTTTTACCAAAAAGTGAATTCAGGACTTAATTAATAAATGGCAATGGGAAAGAATCTTTCTTGGTTACTTTATTTATCTCCCTTTAATAAAAAAAAAATCTCCACTTTCCCCATTTATTTGGTACTATAACCAAAGGTGATGCTCATTCACTATAAAAAATGGGATAATAAACCCATCATCCAAAAATTTCTACAATTTAGTCTTGACAATATCTCTTAAGACTAGATTCATTCTCCTCTGGGGTTGTCTCACCAATCTACATCCTTCATTGATGTAAATTGTGTTCATGCACAAGCTTGGTAAAATTCCTTTCATATCATTGTAGTCCCTTGCAAAATCAACATCATGTTCTTGCAACATTGTCAATAGAGATACTCATTGTGTGTGAACCAACTCAGAACTGATATTTAAAGTTTTCCCGAAGTCACTTCTACAGGAATGGAATCTTCAATGAAAAAAGAAACATCTAATCTGGTGACATTAAGGTTGCAATTTATAGGTATAAGATCATATATCATAGTTGGGAAGCATCATAATGTGCCATTAATTTATGTAATGGACAAGTCATAAAATTTAAAAACTCCTCTTCTGAATCTGATCGATATGAATTTTGAAGAATATTAGCAAGGATATGATCTTGATCTTGACTATCAAGCATTAGGCTCCTCTCAATCATCATCAATTCAAAAATGAGTACTAATATTTATCTTCTAATAAAAATATAGGCCAAATAAGATGTTCACTGTCAATGTGTGGTTGAGCAAGAGTTTAGAGAATAAACTTTTTGGTTGTATTCTCATTGGATGTTGTTATACTACCAGAGTGACAACCAATAAAAGCATATGTTGTGGCCAACCATGGTCTCCCAAAAATCAATAGATATTCTCCCAAAGTGGCTTTCGACTACAAGGAAATAAAATCTATAGTACTCCCATGAATCCGTAGTAATGACCAAATCCTCTATAACTCATTTTGGTTCAAGATTGGACCTATCATCCAATTTCAATACAGTTGGGGTTGATCTAAAATTGACTAAGTGGAGGATATTCATGGTTTCCTTAGTCACAACATTAATGTTTGTCCCTAGATCAATGAGGGTGTTTTTAATGAGAGTTTCATTTATGCAAAAATATCCAACTGGGCTTCCATGATCTACATACTTAGGTACAACTGATTTATCGAGCGTAATAACAACCAATTGACCTATAACATTAACAGTTTGAGGGTTTCACATATTCATTCCTAGATTTTTGATACATAGCTCTCTAATAGCCTTGGTGTAAATGGGAACATCTTTGATAGCCCTAATGTGATATGGGAAATGGTTATCAAGGGTAGATCCCCACTTCCCATATACATTGGAAGACCAAAATCCAATCCTTATGCCAAATCTGATTTGCACAACCCAAAAAGGATGAAGGGGTACAAATGCAAAATCCAGCTAAAGGAGAGATTTTTATGGCATTCCTTGTACAGACAAAAATGTATGTATATGGAATGTAAAGTATGAAAAATACTTATATGATAATAACCAGAAAAATGAAATATCAGATTTAATGTATCAAAGTAAATTATGGAAGGAAATGAGGATGGTTTACTCACCTTGAGGGTTAGAGGAGGACATGTGAGCTTCAGATCTGGGAAAACCTGTCAGAAAACTGTCAGAACTTGAAACTGTTTTGGATAAGGGACCCTGAGACCTGTATCTTTGAACTGTGAAAGTTGCAGAACCCAAGGAATACATGGAGATCCAATTCAACCTATTCCTCTAGGAATAGGATGAATTCAACCTATTCCCTGTAGTTCCAAAAACTACAAAGTTTTTTTCTGCGTTTGTCACTGGTTTTGAATTTCTACGAATCTAGATCTGTAACCTTGTCACCTATTCCTACACAAGAAAAAAAAAATGGGAAATTGTTTGGGGGAAGGGGCTTTCCTTGGTCAAACCCCTGTATAGGAATTAACCTTGAAATGAAATAATTAAATCATGTAAAAACAAGACAAATGTAATTATTCACCTTGATTTTCAAACCCTAATGGATGGATATAGCTCTGGTAAACCCATGAAGATGTAGGAATTATTTCATAAGATGTGTTGTATAATCAAGGATTTCCTCACAAATAAAATGAATCTACACTTGCCAAATACTAGATCTAAAATGTATTTATGCTTGATCACTTGAATGGAGAAGAAGAGGAAGAAGGAATGGATTTTTATCTTCTTTCTTTCTTGTGAATTCTTCTACTTAGCCACCATGGAAGAGAGAAACTTTCATCAATGAGAGAATATTTCCTTTGAATGGATCTTGAATGGAAGAAGACTTGGAGATCTTGAATTGGGAGCCTTTAAATCTTGAATCCAAAAGAACACTTGAAATCACCAATATTCTCTTGCACATAGATTGCTTGTACGTAATTGTGGATCTTAAAATGAGGAGCTTGAATGTCCTTTTATACTCATTTTGAAATCAAAATTTCAAAGGCCGACAATAATTTAAGAGAAAGAAAAGAAACACCTTCGTATTGGGCCTAGAGCCCACTCAAAATTCACCTCCCAAGGAATAGTTTGACTTCAACCTATTCCTAAGGAGCCAAATTTGAAAAATTGTTTCAGGATTCGGGAAGTGTAAGGATATTGTGGAAAGAAAAGAGAAGATAAGTGGGAAATCAAGCATAAAAGCATTTAGATATTGGAAATCACTAAAAAGGGTCCCAATAGGTCCTAGAGCTTCCAAATAAATGGGTGCTAACTTTTTAGGATGGTACATTTAGCCCTCACTTTAGCAGGAGTATGAGGAAAACTCATGCTCATGGTAAAGTAGATCAAATGCATAAGATGATCCCATCACGGTTAAGGAGACAAGAAAACATCAAGCCCCCAAGTGACTTAAGTCCTCATCAAATCCAAAACTAAGATGAGAGAGAGAGAGAGAGAGAGAGAGAGAGAGAGAGAGAGAGATTACCTTAGCCCAGTAAGATTGTGTGTCTTATTTTGAACCACACAAAGAAGGTACTGCAAAAGATGGCATTGAAAGTTTTAACAGTTTTGCGTGTCATGCTATTCAATCCATCAAGGATCTATCCTTAAGGAAAGTGTATCTAATAAGGGATCTGACAAAGGAATGACCTATCCTAAGAGAAGGTAAGCTTTCTTAGGGGTCAGAAAGAAAATGGAAGGATTTTTCCTTAATGAAAGTGTATCCATAAGGGATCCTAAAGAGAGGTTTGTCCTAAGAGAAGGTATTATTTCTTAGGGATCAAAATGAAAAGGAGGATTTGTCCTTAAGGAAAGTGTTTCCCTTGAGGGATCCAAATGCAAAGAAACATTAAAATGTGTGTGTGTGTGTGTGTGTGTGTGTGCGCCAAAATGTGAGAAGAGTGTATACCCCCACGTTAAAGCTATTGCAAATGCCTTAATAGTAAAAATGGATTTATCATAGTGTAAATTCATCCATGAGAAATGTTTCCACAGTGAAATTCCCTAAGAAAGGATAAATCAAGGGAAATAAACACATGACAAAAAGAGAGAATGAGAGGGATCTACCAACTCTAGGGTTAGTATGATCATATGATAATATGTGAAATATTATGTCAAAATAAATTTCATCATTCCCCAAAGGAAGTATAACTACAAGACAATGGAAGAAAGGCACGTAAGAGTTACGAAGAAGAGTCTTTTTGGGTTGGCATCACAGACACCAAAAAGATAGGTGTATCATTTTGCATCATCCCAAGCGAACAACACAAAGGTAAATTTATGAATAGTAGCATATGCACAACATAACATGTAATGACATATAGAAGAAGAGAGATACACATATAATAATGTGTATGACATGTTTATTCCTTTATCACCTTGTGCTAACAGAGCAACAAGGGTCATTTAAAGAAATCTAAACAAAATATATAACAAGAAGAACATCATGGGGGAAGCACATTATGATAGGAAAACACACAAAATACACCATACAATAGGACCTAATAAAGAATATCACCTTCCCCCTATATCATTCTATAGTGTTTTGGGAAGTTAGGAAACTTGTAAGAGGAGCAACGTCAAGAACAATAGATAGTCAGTTCCAAACAATGATCATGTTGTGAAGATAAGTCAATGTGTTTGTTAGTAGGAGTGATGGATAACTGTTGTGAAAGCATAACTCGTAAATCATGATCAATATCAATAGTCTCATACATGTCATCAAAATCACATAATGAATATCATTGTCAGCATCAATAACATCATCATCAAAAGTATATTCATCATCTAGATTAGTTGTAATAGAATCCAAGATACAAATAGAATTGTCATTTTTGTTCATTTTTACTTTTTTTAAATTCACTTCCTCAATAGGATCAAGCATGGGTTGTTCAAATGGAATCAAATCATAAGGAGGTGTATGAGGTCAAGAAATGTTTTGATAAGCACATTGACGAGCTCTAGCATGACACTTGCGATGACGATCATAGGCATGATGATTACGTTTGGTCTTTCTAGAAAGTTGGGTTGGAATAGGATCCATCAACATTGGGTCCTTTTCTTCTTTAGGAGGATGAACTGGAGGAACCATACTAAGTTTAGAGATGACAGGAAGAGGATGAGAATAAGAAATAAGAGGTGGAACAAAAGCATGCAAAGGAGATATAGGTGGTGTAGGAAAAAGTCCACTTCCAGGATCATCCTTAGGTTTTCTAAGTTCACAAATATTTTTAATATTGTAGTTTTGGTATGATGAAAAGGGGTAATCTAGATAGATTTGAGTTGGTTGAGGATTGGATGGCCAAAATAAATCAAGGTCAATTGAGTCTAGAGGCATGGAAGGTTGATAAAGACTATGGTTAACAGTCATGATCTCTTGATTATGAGGAAATTTAACACATTTATGGATAGGATAAGTCATGGCTTTCATGGAGGTAAGCCAAGAAAGACCAAGTTTGACTTGAAATTGATCAGAAGTAGAAATTACAATGAAAGTAGCATCTAAATTTTTACCACCAACATCCATGAGAAATGAAATGGAACCTTGGGAAGGATAAAGAAAACTATTGCAAGTTTGAATCAAGACATCAGATTTATCATTAAAAAAAAATCAATTGTTTACTAAAAATATGCTCTTCAGTTGACATTCACCATGCAAGTAATATCAACAAGGGTACCACGGGAAGGAATTCCATTAACTCTAGTGACAATGTAGATAGGACCATCTGGTTCTTTAATTATCTCAGTAGGATCAAAGGTAATACAAGATTGAGGAGGAGGTTGAGGTTTAGGTTGAACTTTAGGTTGGACATGTTAACTTGGTTAAAAACATGATTGGATTCATCAAATTTCTCATCATATTCAATTCATTGGGAAGAAGAAGGTTGATCAATAGTATTGGTTGAATGAGATGGAAAAGGATTAGTGTAGATTTGCAAATTTTGATTATGAGGTACAACTGATTTGTTTTCCTTGTTGAGATCAATATCTATAGATATACCATTAGAATCAATAAGGCCTTGAACCACATTTTTCAATTGAAAGAAAGATTTGGCATCAAAGTATTTGGAGTTAGGTTTGGATGGGTAAATTGGCTTGATAGGAAGAAGTTTTAACACATTAGCATTCATTAACTTCATCATCACATTATGCAAAGATACAGAAAGATGAGTATAAGTACGAGCAAGTCTAAAAATACATGACAAGGGAGCCACACCTTTGGATGTTGTTTTCACTTGATCATCAATAGTGTTGGATGAATTGTTGATTTTTATGTAGTTATTTAGTTTCTAAAATTTGTTGAAACTGGATGCGACATCACTCTTATAAACTCAAACCGGAGCTATTGGAGTGTTTCTCTCAAATTGACTCACTTGAAGTTGATAATGATGAAGCAATGCACGCAATTATTAAAAGAAAGAGAAATAAGAAAGAATTATCTTATCTCTAATGTATTTTTGTAAATTAGCAATAAAAATGCATTGTATATCAACATCAGGCATAGGATAAGGAATATGAGAATGCAAATGCTTAAATATACTAGTGAAATCATTAAATTTTTCTTTTTTATCTTGTTTACAATGTATTAAATTAGTCAAATAATTTTTAGGACCAATGTTGTTTTGAAATTGTTGGATGAAAGCATTAGCAAGCTTATGGAAAGAATCAATAGAATAAGGAGGCAAAGAAAAATACCATTGCAAGGCTTTGTCTTGAAAGGTTCTAGTAAAAAAATATTCATGAACCTATGGTCATGAGAGAAATCACTACATAAGGTTTGGAAATTTTTAACATGAGTCACAGGATCACCCATACCATTATAAGTGTCAAGATGAGGAATCTCAATACTTTTTGGGATAACAAAACAAATAATATTCATAGACAAAGGAATAACAATGTCACAAGTAGGAATGCTGAGCTTGGATTGAGGCATGGAAGCAATTTGTTGCTGCAAATAAGACACAGTTTCAGCTAAGCTATTGATAGTAGAATCAGTAGAAGAAATGGGAGGAGAAATATGAGACATGTTAGGAGAATTGTTGGAAATAGAAGGAATGTTGGAATATGAAAAAGGAACACTATGATAAGTAGGGATAGATGAAGGCAATGAGACACATGGAACACTTGAAGGAATATAAGGAATAATAGGATTAGGAATACTCACATGTGTAGGATTACAATTTTGGATTGAACTTGTGATGAGAGGTGGAGCATAAGTGGAGACACTAGGAATGGAAGTACAGATAGGAAAAGAGGCCTCAACTCTTGTAGTACGTGGTATAAAACCTAACCCTTGAGAACAATCCTTAAAAGGTTTGTTATTTTTATTAATGGGATGTGATATTCTACTCAAGAGGTCAATGCCATGGTCATTATTATAAATAATTTTCCTTAAGCCTTCTACAAAAGAAAAAGCCCCATGATCATGATTTTCTTGAGCTAGCCATTGTTCAAACTTTTCAAAGTCATGAGTAAGTTTTTGGACTTGGGAGGGAGGAACTCATAATGAATCATCTTCATCATGGGAATAATGAGAAGATTTGTTCTTTGTGAGAGGATTTATATCATTAGGATGCATGGTGGTCTCATCAAGATTCCTAGGAAAGAAGGGAGGTTTAGGATCAAAGGAAGTCATGAGTCTATAGCTTCTTCTAACTGGGATACTATAGGTTGGAATCAAAGTGATAAAGCTCATATACAAGGAAATGAAGGGAAAGAGAGATGAAATTCATTTTGAAAGAACGATGCAAACCAAGATAATTTAACTATCAATTTAAAAATTTAATATGAAGTTATGAAACTAAATACATGCAATGTAGCAAAGATGTAATGTAAAGATTGACTAACACAATGCATACAAATTAGATCTAGATATAAAAATGCAATGCAAAAGAGACCTAAAAAAGTAAAGATGCAAAGGAAATCACACAAATAATATCTAACTAGATTCATATAATATAATAAAGTAGATCTAGATAGAAAAGGAAATCTAACACCAAAATCATAATGGAAAGGTTATAAGTCAGGTTCACCAAAATGTGATATGGGAAATGGTTATCAAGGGTATATCCCCACTTCCCATATACACTGGAAGACCAAAATCCAATCCTTAAGCCAAATATTATTTGCACAACCCAAAAAGGATGAAGGGGTACAAATGCAAAATTTAGTTAAAGGAGGGATTTTTATTGTATTCCATCTATAGACAGAAATGTATGTATATGGAATGTAAAGTATGACAAACACTTATGCTATAATAACCAGCAAGATGAAATATCAGATTTAATCTATCAAAGTAAATTTTGGAAGGAAATGAGGATGATGTACTCACCTTGAGGGTTATAGGAGGACAAGTGAGCTTCATATCTCAAAAAACCTATCGAAAAACTGTTAGAACCTTAAACTGTTCTAGATCTGGGACCTTGAGACATGTATCACCGAACTGTGAAAGTTGCAAAACCATAGGAATTTTCTAACCTGAGATCCAATTCAATCTATTCCTCCAAGAATAGGTTGAATTTTACCTATTCCCTATAGTGCCAAAAATTGCAAGGTTTTTTACTGGGTCTGTCACTAGTTCCTAATCTTCACGAATATGGATCTGTTACCTCGTCACTTGTTCCTGCACACCAGAAAAAAATGGGAAATTGTTTGGGGGAAGGGGCTTTCCTTGGTCAAGCCCATGTATAGGAATTAACCTTGAAATGAAATAAGTGAAACATCTAAAAATAAGAGAAATTTAAGTATTCACCTTGCTTGTCAAACCCTCATGGATGGATACAGAGCCGATAAACCCATGAAGATATAGGAATGATTTCTTAAGATGTTTTGTAAAATCAAGGATGTCGCCACAAATTCAATGAATCTACGCTTGACAAATCCTAGATCTAAAATGTATGTATTCTTGATCACTTGAATGGAGAAGAAGAGGAAGAAAGAATAGATGTAGATCTTCTTTCTTGCTTTTGAATTCCTCTACTTAGCCATCATGGAAAAGATAAACTTGCATCAATGAGAGAATATTGTCTTTGAATAGATCTTGAATGGAAGAAAACTTGGAGATCTTGAATTGGGAGCCTTCAAATCTTGAATCCATAAGAACACTTGAAATCACCAATAATTGATTGCACATAAAGTTCTTGTAGGTAATTGTGGATCTCAAAATGAGGAGCTTGAATGTCCTTTTATGCTCATTTCATAATCAAAATTTTGAAGGTTGAAAGAAATTTAAGAGAAACAAAAGAAACATCTATGCATTGATCCTAGACCACACTCAAAATTCACCTCTCGAGGAATAGGCCAACTTTGACCTATTCCCAATGAGCCAAAATTGAAAAATGGTTATGGGATTCAGGAAGTGTAAGGATATTGCGGGAAGAAAAGAGAAGATAAGAGGGAAATCAAGCATAAATGCATCTGGATCTTAGAAATCACTAAAATGGGGCCAAATAGGTCCTAGAGCTTCCAAATAAATGGGTGCTAGCTTTTTAGGATGTTACATCAAATAAGGAATTTTGATAGATATATATTGCAACTTCCCTATCAAGTCATATGATGGCTTAGGGTGATACTTTTGAGTGGCCAACCTCCTTGAAAATGGAATGTCTTTTGAGAAACTATCTTGGTCAAGGACTGACTATAGTTGTACTGGGTTAGTGGCCCAAATTGTTGGTTCTTCATCACACACTTCAGTGATTTGTGGAGCATTTGAGCCAGAAAGAGTCCTTCCAAAATAGAGATGGACATCACTAATATCAGTTGCATAAGATGGGTATTGTGTGACATCATTAGTATAAGCTTGTAATTAGATAGGATTATTGTTAAGATTCAGTGCAGGTTGAGCGAGCAACTGTGTGGCTTGTCATTGCAAGGTGGTAGTAAAGTTTGGATTTTGCATGATAAGACTGTATTAGGCATTAAAGTAGGCTATGGATTTAAATTTTGAGGTAGTTGCACGTATGGAAGATTATACTATAGCTATGTTGATTTTCCCATCATGGTTGAGACAATGGATTCTAAGCCCCTTATCACTTATTATAATTAGGTGTTTGATAAGGAGACGATTGAGGTCATCCCCCTTGCTAAGGTACCCAATTAGAACATGGATCAATTTTCCAAGTTTGATTAACAGGTCCCCATGGTTGGGCATTCCATCCTGTAGTATTTTGATTGAACCTAAATGATGCATTACCATAAGATAATGGATCAAGGGGTATAACTTATCATTTTTTCCATGGTGTCCTTGAGAAATATAGAGAATGTGCCCCTCATTTGTTGGGATTAATGGGAAGTAGTACTGAGAGGGGAGGGGTGAATCAGTACCTCTAAATTTTTTAACACTTTTCACCTTTGATCATTAGTAATCATTCTTTACTATATTACCGATCATTTTTTATGTTCTTTCTTATGTATGTAGTATTAATTCATAATATTAATTTTTATGCAATCATTAAATAGAAACACTCATGAAAATAATAAACACATAACACAAGATGATATCACAGAAAACTCCTGTTAGGAAGTAAAAACTACGATGGGGATGGCACCCACAAAACTTCACTATCTGCCGAATGTAAGGCAACCGGTAAATGCTTACAATTGATCACTTCTGATGATCTACCCTGTTAGGAGTATTAAAGTGGAGACCTATTAAGATCTACTCTATTAAGAACTTTTAACAACACTAAGGAAGTGTGCGCTCGGTTAAGAGATTTACAATAGGACTGTTAAGTCCACCTTCCTTGAAAGGATTTCTTAAGTGTACTACACTTGTTAGAATGAGTAAAATATGTTTGACCTGACAGTATGCAATCTATAATTTATGATCACATATCCATTCAAGCTCTCAGAATATGAATATCACCTATAGTGATTGATCAATACCTTTTCCTGCTCGTCGGTAGCCTGTGTTCTATTCTTGAAACTGAATTGATCCTTTTATGTCCTTCTACATGAATTCTCTTGTCTAATCTTTAGATGCTCTTAGTGGCTACAATCATCATCGAACAACATGTTCACAATAGATTGAGTATCTATTTATACAAGTATTTGACCTATTCTAGAATCACGCATTACAATGTTAACTCTTGATCCAAGGTATACAACTTGACCTTGATCCTTTAGTTTGCATGTTTTAAAATAGTTAAACTGATTAAAACAATAATAATTACATTTCTTTCTCCGCACATAATGGATTTAAAATAAATAAAAAAGCTAAATATCAAACTTCAGTAATTTATCTGACGTGGAAAGTCAGATCCACTTTTTGTAGGATGTAACTGACTGTCAGTTCTTGATCATCGGATTGAATTGAAAGTCTATTGGTGTTCCTTCATTGAACTAATTTTCGGGTTCCTTTCATCTTTCGGGTTCCACTCTTTGTTGTTTCATCGGGTTGCGTTGTTGGTTACTTGTCAAGTTCCTTTGTCCTTTTTGTCAGTAGGTAACACTGAATACGGTTTTTTGGGATGCTTTGTACTTGGTAGTATCAGGTAACTTTGGCATCAGGTAGTGTTGTCTATCGGTGTAGTATAAACCGATGGTGTAGATCATGTTTTTCCTTGCATATACTAATGGAAAAATATAATGTCTTCAATCTCCCCCTTTGACATTAGTATCAAAAACTGATATGTGCATAGTACTAAAGTGTTTAGTATGTACACCATGTATATATCCTTGTAATTATATGACTCCCCCTAACTATATGCTTCGGTATAGTATAATTATATGTACATGTATACTTTCCTTTATACTATACATTCCTTGTTCTTTTCTCTTTCAAATGACTAACTGCACAAATCATTTCTTCCTTTCATTTCCCCTTTTTACTGATTGACTGTACATATCATTTCCCCCTTTATTTGATACTCATAACGAAAATGTACAACTTATAAGTTGTCAAAAATGTGTAACTTTCAAAGTGTCGAGAATATGTGAGTGGGTGTTCTTGATATCTTCGAGCAATTTCTCCCATTTTTCTTTTAGGAGTTCTAGTGCCATGTGCTCTAGCTCTATTTGTGCATGCATATCATAAATGTTGTCTAGGACAGACATTTCTGGGGTGGCAATTAGTGCTCTTGCCTCTATCATATGTTGTTGCAGTAGTGAGAGTGTCGGTAAGAGTTGAGATTGAAGCTCATTTTCCTCATCTCTAAATTTGGTTTCTGCAATTTATGTCTTGTCTCAGCTTATGAGCTTTCTTTAGTTGCTCATTATGCAATTTGATTGCCTCTTCACTATTTGTGAGACTTTGTGCACTTGTCTGAAGATCAACATCTATATGTGCTGTCTTGTTGGTATACTCCTTGGTGAGTTGATCTAGCATGCATAAATTTTGTATCAAGATAATAGCTTCTAATATTATTGGATCTATTGTGCTAACCAGTTCAAAAAGCTTTACCTTTTGCAATGCCACTTCTTGGCTTATCTTCTCAGCTAACTTGAACTCATATTTCTGTTCAAGTCTATCTTCCATGGCCTTCTCAGCATCTATGTTCTGAGATGTGATTGCATCTGTGAGAACCACTAATTGATCAAGCATTAGGGTTGTTTTATCAACATCTACATCAGGTACAATTTGTTGAAGTATTCCTCGTGCAACTTCAAGTACCTTTACTTCTTCGGTGGCTTTTCTCAACTTGTCTTGCATTTATTTTCTTTCACAAAGTCTTGCATACTTTGTCAATTCAGTTGGATCCAATGTCCTAGGATCACAAACTGGAATCTCAATGATTTCATCCAGTGTCACTGGATTCTTATGCTTGCTTTTCTTCTTCCTTGAGATTTGTGTGGACACAGATGTATGAATTACCATTGCTAGTTCAGTTGTATTTTCTGAAGTGCTCGATGAAGGCTTTGTAGATGAAGCTTCTTGTGTTTTCTGCTAGGGGTTCACCTATCAGTTTGGTGAAGATGTCTGTCCATCAACCTTGGGTGTCTCTATAGATTTCTCTTCTGATTTCTTCTCCTACTCATTTGTCTTTTCTTCTTCACCTTTTTATTTTTGCTTGTCCTCTTTACTCTAATAAGTAAATTTGTCTTTCTGATCATCATTTGTAGCTTGTCCTGTAGTTCTATCCTTTGGTTCATCGGTTGTGTCCTTTGCCTCTGCATTTCCCTTGTCCTAGGGTATGCTTATATCTGCTGCATTAGATTATGCATTACCTTCTAGTAGATTTATTTCCTTTATCAACACTGGCATATTATCCTGAGTGCTTACTTGTGATGCATCTTGATTTGTGTCCTGCTCATCAGTTTGATCCTGTTGAGCAGTGACATCTTCATCTTTTTGTAGTTGATTGGCAAGGTCCAGACCTGTGATGTCAATAATTGAAGTGTCTAGCCATATTTCATTAGCAACATCCATGTCTTTGTTTCCTTGGGTCTCCAATTGTTGTTGCTTGATTTGATCCTTAAGAGATATAAATATTACATCATCTTCTCTCTGAGGATGTTTATCTGAATCATATTGAGTGATTTATTGAATGTCAAGATCATCCATGACTTTGTCTAAGTCAATTGGCTCAGCATTATCTACATTGTCCAAAGTAATGTGCTAAGGAATTTCCTTATCTTTCTCCTCCTCTACATGAGGTGTGTCGGTGAGAAGTAATTGATTCTCATGACTTGTTGACTCTACAGGAAGATCTAAGAGTTGTCTCCATTTGGTCTCGGTCATGTTATCCAACTCTATAAACTTATCTTCTAGCACTTTGTAAGCTCTTATCTTAGCTACAAATTTACTTGAGTGCTTCTTCATTATTTCTTTGATCTCTTCCATCTTTGATTCAGGAGGCATAAGTGTGACAAGTACCCTCTCCCTTGCTTCCTTTTCAGTGTGTAGAGCATATGACCATTGTTGTGAAATTCTATTACCCATCTCTTTGGTTATTTGGCCTATAAATTCTACTGGTACATATTTAAACTTAACCATTTCCCTAATTATTGCATCTTGTATCTTGTTTTGTTCCTCTGGTTCAAGTTTATCCCATTGTCTGATTTTCCTATCAGTCATTGTACTGGTAGTAGCGATTGACTCAGCAATTTCATCAATTGTCCTAGTGAGAAAAAATTTCTTACTTACATCAGGCTCATCCTCTTTGGAATCTTCAATGTCAGCTTTGGTCCTGACCATTCTCTTCCTCCTTTTGTAGGTGTTTCCTTCACAGTTTGTTTCTCTATCTGCTGCTTCCTCTTATAGGTCCTCACTTGACCTTTCTTAAGAGGTGCGATATCGGTCTTTGTAGTTTGGCTTCTTGTTCTTTGTTTCTTTGTAGGAGGTGGAGGTGTATCAGATTCAGTGGCCTCATAATCTGATTTCTTCTCATGTCTCTCTTCATCGATGGTACCCTATTCATCAGTTTCCTCTGTTTGTTCTTGTTCCTCCTCGTTAACTGATGGAATCTTTTCAAGATTCTTAACCATTTTGTTCTTCTTGTTGATAGTGTTCTTGATAACTAGGCTTGCTTTTATCTTGGACTTGTCCTCTTCATAAGTTCCAAACCTTGGTTGTTTGTTGTCAAGTGGTTCATTGATCAATGCATCAATTACATTTGGTTGCTTGATCTATGTTGATTTCATAGTCAAGAGTGGCTAACCTAGCTTTCCTTGGTACAACTGGTTTAATATGATTAAAATTTGTATCTACCATAAAACATATCTCATCCCTATGTTTCTCAATTAATTTCTCAGGGATCCTCACTCTTTCCATCATCTTTTCCTTGAATTCAAGGAAGTATGCAGTCATCATTGAATCAAAATTGTCTCCTAGTGACTTGATAAGTTCACTAATTTGTAGTCTGACTGGCTTTGTAGTATCCCACTTTACTTGTCCTACTGAAGGAAATTATTCTTGAAAGTAGAAGAATATACACATGATAAGTGAAAGGAAATTACATGTGTTTGTCTTTGCAGACCTGATTGTTGTCATGTTCTCATCAAGTTGTTTCAACAGGATCTCACATAGATCCATATGTATTCCCTTTGTCACTATCTTGTAAGTTGTGCTTACTGCTATAGATGCAATGTTGTTTAGCCTTCTTTCTTGGAAGATCTTGTAACCTATTACACATGCACCGAACCTTAGTTCCTCGTTGGTGATGGTGTTAACCTTAAGACCTATGTTAACCCACATAGCTTTTGTGAGCTTTTCAACTTCTGGCTTGGAGGGATGCTTGTGTGCCTTAGGTTTGTCGGTTATTGGATAACTAGTTACAACATGTAACACATCCTTAGTGATTTGCTTAGGTTGATCTAACCACAACTTCTGATCATGCATTCTACTCAAAACTAACCTAATCCAGTCAGTTTTGAAAAACCTCAGGAAATATAGGGCATTAGTTATCCCTTTAACCTCGAAGTGTTTGTGCTCCTCCTTCAGGTTCCCTTCTGCATCACATAGCTTCTTGTAAGCTTGGTCTATCTTTAGATCACCTATTTCAGTGATCTTACAGTGAATGTAGGACCTTACGTCCTCTATTAGTAAAACTCTATGTGGAATTTTTGAAAATGCGCCCAAATCATCGGGTTGCGATGCAATCTCTAGGAATATCTTATAATTTGGTACAACACAGGTGTTGTTCTTTATCAGCTTAAACACATTCTTCTTATCATTCTTAATCTTTATGGTTCTTGAAGTGGTTGCCATCGTATTTAAAATTTAGGGCTTTCTTGAAAATAATAACAGAGTTCTTTGTTGAGCTTGGTACTTACTTCGATCCGTGAAACTTGTGAATGATATGTTTGGAGTACGATGGATTGATTCGGGGTCACTCTATTGAATTCTTTCTTTTCGCTCTATTTTTTCTCTGCTCTTTCTCTTCAAATCGCATGTGAGAAATGAAGTGCTCCTGTCGAGTATTTATAGACTTTTGCCCTAAGTCTGTCATAAATGCTCAATGAATTGTCGGGTCATGAAGATGGAGCTCATCGAGAAGACTTCTCATTTAACATTTGTCGGTGTTGACATGATGCTCGAGATAGCTATTAAGATTTTTTCTTTCACTGACAGATATCGATGTTGTGTCAAGACAACTTTATAACTTTGCTTCCTTATTGACGGGTGTCGGGTTACATTAGAAACTTAGCCATTTTATGTGTTGACCGACAATTCTTGGTAAGTATAAACAGCTCATCCTTTGTGTTCACCGATGATTTTTGGTATGTGTTTACCGATGGGGTTGTTTTCTCAGAATTGTAACAAGTAACATAATATTCATTTTTATTCATGCAAATTTTAGCTATCTATCAATTTGTATAATGGGACTGATGCAAAATATGACTTGGTGTAGTGCAGTTCCATACTTGTTCAGCTTAAGTGGGGGTGGTGATGTCACCGGATCCATTGGATGGGGTGTCACCATTTGCATTGCTTGGTCTAGATTCATCATTGCTTGAATCTTTTCTCCACATTTTGTCTCTAGCCCTTTGGATATCTTCAATGGTGTTTCCATTGGGATATATGTTTGTCTCTGTCATTTGGTCTCTGCAGTCTTTCTTGAGATGACCAACTTTATGACAGTGTAAGCATGCCATTCTGGGGTTTGTCCAGCCTCTGGACCTTTTGGTCCATGCTGTCATGCAGTTTGTAGCAATGTGACCATATCTACCACATATTGTACAATTTGTCCATGTATTGTAGTCCCACACATATTGATTACCGATTCTCTTTGGTTGATAGGGAGTTTCTTGACCTTTAGGCTTCCATGCTTTCCTTTTCTTTTTCCAGCATTCAAGACTTGTGTGCCCATTCATTTTTCATGTAGGACATTATTTGTCCATGTAGGTTTCCTTCTTTTCTTGATCCATCTTAGACTTACATTCATATGCTTTATGTCCTTTCTTGTTACATTTATAACAGAATCCTATGAATGAAGATGTAGATTTAGGAATACCTTTCATTTTGCCTCTACATACATTTGATGTGTGGCCTTGCTTTCCATAGTGTTTTCATGTTGGCTTTCCTGGTCTTGGATTTTCATATACATTATTTGGATTGTCTTGAGTTGATGTTTCTCCATTTTTAGTAAAGCCTAGACCGTTGTAGTTGTTGACTCTTCGTTGTCCTTCCAGAAAATCATCCATTCTTTTATTGCTTTCTTCATTCTTTCTGATAATTTCATTATGAAGTGGCTGAACTCTAACCTCATGCTTTAGTTTTTCATTCTCTTCTCTTAGTTCACCGATAGCCTGTACTCTTTCAATGAGTTCTATACTCATTATGTTTTCTTCTTGACGAATAAGAATAATCTGATTTATAATCTCATGGTGATGTTCAGCATGTCTTTGAATTTCTAACTCCCTTTCTTGTAGCTTCTCCGTAATCTTCCTCATGCCATCAATAGCCAGTGTTCTTTCTGTTTTAGCTTGTCTAGCAGAACTCATCACATCAATCATTCTTACCATCTAGGTCTCTTGACCAATTTGTAGCATCTTTATTTGCTCTATCAGATGTTGATTGATCTCCTTTAGATTTGTGATGTTCTCTTTTGATATATCTGATGCATTACTTGTGTTTGATCCTGAAGACTCAAAGAAATCTGGAATCTCTTCTTCTTGATAATCTTTTTCATTGCTCCGAGTTGCCATACCTTTTCTCTCATCCAACAGCTCTCTCATCTTGATTCTCGCTTCTTTATACTGTTCATAGAACATATGAATTTCAAGCTTTTTATTCTCAATATTTTTATCAAGTTTGTACTTCTCCATTGTATGATCTTTTCTCTTAAGCCTTTAAGCTTTCCAAGAAGAGACTCAGCTCGGATACCAATTATTGGGATTAATGGGAAGTAGTATTGAGAGGGGAGGGGTGAATCAGTACCTCTAAAACTTTTAACACTTTTGACCTTAGATCATTAGTAATCATTCTTTACTGTATTACCGACCATTTCTGATGTTCTTTCTTATGTATGCAGTATTAATTCATAATCTTAATATGTATACAATCATTCATAGAAACAGCCATGAAAATAATAAACACATAACACAAGATATGATATCGCAAAAAAATCATGTTAGGAAGTAAAAACTGCGATGGGGATGGCACCCACAAAACTTCACTATCTGCAGAATGGACAGGAGCCAGTAAAGGCTTACAATTGATCACTTCTGATGATCTACCCTGTTACGAGTATTGAAGTGGAGACCTGCTAAGATCTACTTTGTTAAGATCTTTTAACAACACTAATGAAGTGTGCACTCGGTTAAGAGATTTACAATAGGACTGTTAAGTCCACCTTCCTTGAAATGATTTCTTAAGTGTACTACACTTGTTAGAATGAGTACAATATGTTTGACTTGACTGTATGCAATCTATAATTTCTGATCACATA
Organism: Thuja plicata; assembly: GCA_018584345.1. Taxonomy (NCBI): domain Eukaryota; kingdom Viridiplantae; phylum Streptophyta; class Pinopsida; order Cupressales; family Cupressaceae; genus Thuja; species Thuja plicata. Next base: position 288,334 of record MU224458.1, on the reverse strand, counting down.
TCCATTAAAGCTCTCATAATATGAATATCACCTATAGTGATTGATTAATACCTTTTCCTGCTTGTTGGTAGCCTGTGTTTTGTTCTTGAAACTGAATTGATCCTTTTATGTCCTTCTACATGAATTCTCTTGTCTGATCTGTAGATGCTCTCAGTGGCTAAAATCATCATTGAACAACATGTTCACAATAGATTGAGCATCTATTTATACAAGTATTTGACCTATTCTAGAATCATGCATTACAATGTTAACTCTTGATCCAAGATATACAACTTGACCTTGATCCTTTAGTTTGCATGTTTTAAAACATTTAAACTGATTAAAAAAATAATAATTACATTGCTTTCTCTGCATATAATGTATTTAAAACAAATCAAGAAGCTAAATATAAAACTTCAGTGATTTATCTAACGTGGAAAGTCAGATCCACTTTTTGCGGGATGTAACTGACTATCGGTTCTTGATCGTTGGGTTGAACTGAAATTTTGTCGATGTTCCTTCATTGAATTGATTGTTGGGTTCCCTTCATCTATCGGGTTCCACTATTTGTTGTTTCATCAGGTTGCACTGTTGGTTACTCCTCAAGTTCCTTTGTCCTTTTTATCATTGGGTAACACTGAATAGTGTTTGTCGGGATGCTTTGTACTTGGTAGTATCAGGTAACCTTGGCGTTGGGTAGTATTGTCTGTCGGTGTAGTATAAACTGATGGTGTAGATAATGTTTTTCCTTGCATATACTAATGGAAAAATACAATGTCTTAAATTGGTATCAATTATCTCTTACCATGTGGAACTCTAGTCATGAGGACTTCTCTTCAGATATAGCAGCAACCTTCTTGCATTTGTAGGCTGATTTATTTCTTCAAAAATTTGGGTTGAGCGCAACATCAACCTCCTCTTGCTTCTTTTTTATTTAAAGGTTGTCCAGTTGTTTTTCCATGTGGTTTATTATGTCCTAATTCATATTTGATAGTAGATTAATAAGTTCTACTCAAGATACACCATTTGAAGACTTGGAAGTAGGCATCGGTTCTTTTTCTTCTATGTTTCTTTAGCATTGATCTTGAATAATTTGTAATCAACTTACAACATCTTCAAAATTTGACTCGGTAATGTCTCCAAGTCCCGTCAAATTTAATGCATCAATATAGTCATCATTGACCCCCCTTAAGAAAACAAGCTTAAGAGATTCAAGAGAATTTTAGTTTTGTGTATATTTGTTTAAAGAAGATTGGAATCTTTGTATACATTCTTCTAGAGATCCTTCTTCCTTCTAATTCATCCTAAATTTGTCTTCTTTTCGGGAGTCCCCACCTCTACAATAGTCTTGATACTTTTGTTAAATAATCTCCTTCATTGTTGTGCAACTATCAATGGCATTCCTGCCAAGGCCCATAAACCACCTCAAAGAAACATCCTTCAAGGTTGTTAGAAAGATCTTGAGTTGATGTGCATCAATGGTGTAAACATACCTATGACAAAGAACATCAATTCAAATAAGAAAGTATCAGGATCTTGTTTAACTAAACCATAGAAATTAGGCAGAGCATATAGGAGTATATTTTGAAGAGCAACAGTTTTTTCCTAATCTAATATAGGGTACTCAAAGGTAATGGGATCCCTTGGATTCTCAACTTCTTCAGCAACCATCTTTATTGTTTCTTTTGTATGTTTGGGGCTATCTGAAGGATCCTCTAGTTTGGGGTCCATAAATGGTTCCCCATCCTATCCTGTTGTGTCTCCTTCCTCTAATTCTCTTATTAGACATAATTGATCTTCTTGGTTAATATGTGTTGCAATTATATCTTATGTTTTAGTAGAGGGAAATAATCTCCCTAGTGCATCTTGTTTCCTCTACAAGTCATATGCATTTCAAGCTCATAATTGGCTTCATGCACTTGTTAGTAGAGCATGTTCAAACAAAGATGATGCTAAGTAAATTCTAAAGCTTAAAATTGTAGCAGCTATGCTATGAAGCAAGATAACAAGAAACAAAATATATATTATAAATCCTATGCCTTAGTACCATCCCAAGTTGTGCCACCAAAAATGACTAGTCTCCATTGTAGATAATCAGTTGGTGCATACAATGAAATGCATGTTCCTAACAAGGCAAGTAATCCCCTACTAAATATATTTTTATCCTAAAGGAGAATCATTTAATTATCGAGTAGGGACATATTTACTTGGATGGTACTGGTACTATATGCGCATCAAAGTGATTCTGGTGTCTAATAAAATCATAAAACAACAATGAAAGACAGAGCAATAAAAGAAATCTAAACCAATTCTTATCACACTGTATTGGTTGTGGGTGTAACCTTGTAGGTGTGGTTTTAGGTCAACCAAATAGTAAACTATAGCAATCTAACTATTAACAAAATGTTCAACTCAATGAAAGTTAATATGAGTTTATCATAAACCAATATAACTAATTACTGTTGTAATGTAAGAAATAGTGAGCAATGCTAGGATGTAGATCACTCACCAAATCCAGCATACATTAGAATACAAAACCTCCAACAAGGTGAATCTGATTAGCACAACCAAGAAAGCAAGGGTGCTAATGCAAGATCTACACAATGTAGGGTTTTGGATTCTTTATTATAGGAATGATAAGGATCTGGTCTATGAAAGTAAGTGTAAAGTAAAATAGATAAAATTGACTCACCTTGAAGTTAGAAGAGGAAAAATGACCTTTGGGTCTGAATTTGTTGTCGTCGGGATGTCAGAATCAAGTGTAATTTCATATCTGGGACTCTAATGTTTGTATCTATCTACCATGAAAATTAAAGAAAAAAAGTGGAGGAAAAGGTCTAAAAAGTTGACCTCAACATGGGCAAGGTCGTGAAAGTCGATCTAGTCCTTTTACGTCCAAATCTAATAAAATTTTCCAAGGGTCTGCAATTGGTTTTGAGAATCCTGAACCTGGATCCGCAACTCCCGAAATTGTTCTTGCACACAGAAAAGAAGGGGAAGAAGGTTGAGGGGAGGCGTTCGCCTCAATCAAATCCTTGTTTAGGAGTCAACCTTGAAATGAAATAAATGCAATAAAAAGAGTTTTATCATGTAACAGAGATTAGATCTAAACAATAGAGTATATCATACCATGTAGATGCAAATGTCTCTTAGAATGTGGTCAAGTATGTTGATGCAATAGCTTTGACTCGACATAAAACCAAAAGGAAATCATGTAAGACAAAATCTCATGTAATAGATGTTGTAATTTGTCACAATGTTGGATTGAAGAAGAAGAAGATGAATGAATGTGGATCTCCCTCCTTGATTGCAAACTCCTTTGCTTGGCGTCCAATGGGGAAAAGAAGATAGATCTATAGAAGGAAATACCTTGCATGCATGAGGTAAATGAGGACTTGAAATACTTGAATGCTTGATGATGGATGCCTTCATCAATGGATGCTTGCTTGTACTTGGATATCTTGAATGCACAATAAATGTATGATAGCTCGCATGTATGTGCATATAGATTGTGGATGTAGATTTTCGATTTGAAAATGAGAGGAAAAGGTCTCCTTTTATACACATTTTGGGGCTCAGATTTCATCCAGGTCAACTATAATTTCAAACCCTAGAAGAGAATCCCACCATTGGGCTTCAAGACAATTTTGAGCACAAAACACTAGGACAATGTCAACTTGGCTAACCTACTCTAGGTAAAAATGCCTCAAGATCTCTTGGGATATCAGGGAGTGTTCCAAGAAGTGGTGGTTAGAATCATAGCCTGCTAGGAGATCAGGGCCAATCCCAACTCCAAAAATTTATGTATGGACCCTAGGTCGGAAATGAATTATGTGGTTGGATGGAAAAAAGAGAAATCATGCATGGAAGCTAGAGCCAACCTCGAGTTTAAACAAGATTGAGGGATAAGAAGGACCTATATTTGAATTAAATATGTATTTAGGTACAATATGAGGTCCTATCATAAGAAACACACTAAAGTACGCTCAAATGGTCCTAAAATGAGCACAAATTAAGTGCTTTCTTTTGATGGTACAACTATAAAGAAAATGAAACCAACATGAATGAACTAGTGATTAACTAAGTATACTACTTACGCAAGAATCCAAGAAAAGAAATAACTAACTAATTTGTTCTACCAGGGGATTACTTCACCTCAAGTGGCCCTTGCTTAAGGGATCATAACCTTGAATTAAACCAAAGCTTTACTCATCTAAAGATAATCATCCACTTGTACAAAATAACAATAGAAGATAACGTTGAATGTAATCTAGGACAAATCTATGAACATTCAAGCCATTACTCATAAGACCACCCTGGATTTTATAGGAGATCTTAAGAGCAGAGATTATAAATGCTATTAAAGTTTTATTACATACACGTCATTCTTTGAGAAGACGGGGCTTATTCTAAATCAGAAGAACTACTATAACAAAGCTATAAACATTGAGTCTGAACAAAACTCAAAGACTCCATCTCGAATCATGCATTTTTTATAGGAACAAAGTTATTATTCAACACATGATTATTGTCGGTTCCTTGAAATCTCCATTACAACACGCGTGTGAGAGTAGCAGGGTAGAGCCTCTTTGATGAAGGAAACCTCATTGATGATCATTCTTGACTGCTTCTTGTCATTACAATAGAGATAACTGCATATAATTATAGTTCATCATCCTTCCTCTGAAGTTTCATGTTAGTAAAAAATGGAGAGATTCCACAAACATACCAATTAAATCCAAAACATCATAAAAATGAAATTAATTACCACATTGCACATATTTATTACACCAAGAGGTGTTCTTACAATGGAAGCACAAACACAATTCCCAGCACGGGCATATTCTCAGGAATATTCTGTGTACATAAAAAAGAAGTGGTTGGCATTCCTGGCAGTTACAACCAAAACTCATTAAAAAAATTTTAAAAAGCCAAAAAAGCCCGAAATAAAACAATCAATGCCAAATGACATTTAAAAAAGGCAGAAATAACACTCAACGCCAAATGGCATTTCTGGCAATTACAACCAAAAATCATTAAAATAGAAAAAAAAGCCATAAAAGCCCAAAATAAAACAATCAATGCCAAATGGCATTTAAAAAGGGCAGAAATAACACTCAACGCCAAATGGCATTCCTGGCAGTTACAACCAAAAATCATTAAAATTAAAAAAAAAGTCATAAAAGCCCGAAATAAAACAATCAATGCCAAATGGCATTTAAAAAAGGCAGAAATAACACTCAATGCCAAATGGCATTCCTGGCAGTTACAACCAAAAATCATTTAAAAATTAAAAAAAAGTCATAAAAGGCCGAAATAAAACAATCAATGTCAAATGACATTTAAAAAAGGCAGAAATAACACTCAACGCCAAATGGCATTTAAAAAATCAATAAAATATAAAAAGAAGAAGCCATAAAGGCCGCATAGACATTTATGTGCCATTTGG
>MU224458.1:264664-280073 GCA_018584345.1 Thuja plicata | reverse complement strand
CTAATCTGAACCCTAACCCTAACCCTAACAGTACATTTTAAACATAAAAAATACCCTAACCCTAACCATAAAAATAACCCTAACCCTAACCCTAACTATAAAAATCACCATAACCCTAACCGTAACCCTAACCCTAACCCTAACCATAACCGTAACCCTAACTATATATTCCAATCATAAAAATCACCCTAACCCTAACCCTAACCCTAGTCCTAACCCATAATCTTAATCTCTCTAACCCTAACCCTAACTCTAAACCTAACCCTAATCCTAATCCTAACCCATAACCATACATCCTAACTATAAAAATCTCCCTAACCCTAACCCTAACCCTAATCCTAACCCTAACCCTAATAATAAAAATCACTCTAACCCTAACCCTAACTCTAACCCTAACCCTAACCCTAACTCTAACACTAACCCTAATCTTAACTCTAACTCTAACTCTAACCGTAACCGTAACCCTAACCATAAAAATCACCCTAACCCTAACCCTAACTATAAAAATTACCCTAACCCTAACTATACATTCCAAATGTAAAAAATACCCTAACCCTAACCTGAACCCTAACTCTAACCCTACCCCTGACCCTAACCCTAACCCTAACTATACATTCCAACTGTAAAAAATCACCCTAACCATAACCCTAATCCTAACCCTAACTCTAACCCTAACCCTAACCCTAACCCTAATAGAAAATGTCTTCCATGTTACAACCAAAAATCATCCCTTCTTACCCTAACCCTAACCCTAACCCTAACCATAAAAATCACCCTAACCCTAACTGTAAAAATCACCCTAACCCTAACTGTACATTCCAATTGTAAAAAATCACCCTAACCCTAACCCTAATGATAATCATAACCCTAACCCTAACTCTAACCCTACCCCTAACCCTAACCCTAACCCTTACCCTAATCTCTCTAACCCTAACCCTAACTCTAACCCTGGTCCCATTAATCTCTCTAACCCTAACCCATAACCGTACATCCTAACTATAAAAATCTCCCTAACCCTAACCCTAACCCTAACCCTAACCCTAATCCTAACCCTAACCTTAACCCTAACTGTAAAATACCCTAACCCTAACCCTAACTCTAACCATAAAAATACCCTAACCCTAACCCTAACCCTAACTCTAACCCTAACCCTAACCCTAACCGTAAAAATCACCCTAACCCTAACCCTAACTGTAAAAATCACCCTAACCCTAACTGTACATTCCAACCATAAAAAATACCATAACCGTAACCGTAACTGTAACCCTAACCCTAACCCTAACTATACATTCCAACTGTAAAAAATACCCTAACCCTAATTCTAACCCTAACTCTAACCCTAACCCTAACCCTAACAGAAAATGTCTTCCATGTTGCGCCGCGACTGCCACTAGCTTATATATACCTATATATATAATACGTCGAGAGTAATCCTTCTCGAGGTGCCTATTTTAACTTATCATCCCTAATCCACACGAAAAATAGGCGCACTCGAGAAGGATTACTCTCGTCGTATTATATATATATAGGTATATATAAGCTAGTATTTCAAACAATGTGAAAAGCCACCCATGTGGCAATAATTCATTTATTTAAGTAAATATATCCTTCATATTTGTCTCACCTTCCTCCATGAAGATGAAGAGTCAGCCGTTTCTCCCCAAGAAACTCTTCATCCTCTCTTCAGGATTTTCTATATTATGGACCTTCTTTCCTTCATTTGAGAGAACAATTTTTAGAGTACCAAAACTATAGTAAATTATTGTCTCAATTCTCTCATATTTCCATGCTTTTATTGCATATTTAGTGTAATTTCATTTAGCTTAATGATATTTCTCATCTCAATTTAGTTTGTTTACCTATCAAGTAGCTTAATTATGTTGTCTTTTTCAAATTTCTTAGCTTAAAATCTGCATCTTCATTCCTAGATTACAATTGCATCTCTCATATAGAATAAATTTCATTTCAGTTTTCAAAGCTTTCAAATCCTCCATTTTAGCAATGGTCTATGGTTGTTAGCTCTCGTTCTGAGAGTAGTTAAACATCCCAACTAAATAGGAGGCAACAGGTCGATTCGATCAATATTGTGGAATGAGCAATTCATGTTCATCTTCATGATTCAATGATTGAGCAATGACCATGTTGTGTTGTGGCTGATTTAGAGGTCAACATTCAGACACATACATTTTGGTGCCCACCATGTGGCAGAAAATTGATTTCTGACCTCACTCTCAAAAATTTTCTGACAAAATTCTGTACTTTGCCGTACGTCTGTACTTTTCTGTGTATGAATTCTTGTGCAAGAATTTTGAGTGTACTGCATGAAGATGTGCTTTCATTAGCAATCTCTCATGTGAAAAAAGCACTTTCTCGCACTAGCTGTTGCATTTCCTCATGTGACGCCTTGTACTTCCTCGCGTGAGACTTGGTGACAGTCTTTGGAATCTCACCGTTTTTGCAATTACTATTATTATTTTCTTGAATATTTTCACATGTTGCTATTTTTATCTCTCTAATTTCTCTGACAGCGTAATAGTGGGCTGCAGGTCGCTTGACGAAGACATAAAATTGCTAACGGTTTGCTTGCAGGGCGGTAGTCGAAGATCATTTTAAAATGTTGTGCTTGTTTATTACTTTCATCACATAGTATAATTAGGGCCTTGTTAAAATTTCTCGGGAATATTGATAGCAAAATAGGGGAATAGGATCTTCATTACATGGAAGTGATGCCCATGGATGAATCTGAGACCCAGACGTTGCTAACATGATGGAGACCTAGGGAAGCAAGGAGAGTTAACAAACCTTTAGCACGTTCACTTTTCAGGGGATTATGCTCTTCTCTCTTTGAGAGAATTAGAAACCTAAAAGCTTGTGAATTGGTTGGAGGAGAGTTAGCTTGGTGATGAATATGTCTTGTGTGTTTGGGTAAGGTGAAGAGGTAGAGAAGTATGCTCTTCTCTCTTTGAGAGAATAAAAAAATATGACCCTCGAATCTGAGCCAAGTTTTGTGTCACCTTTAGAGGGCCTGCCAAAAGTTGAACCTCCAGGAATGAACCAAGTGAGTACACACCTATTGCCGGTGATTCCACCTCACTATAATAAAGTATGCTTTGTCAAGTCCAAAGACTCCAAAGCCATGGTAACTTCTTTTTCATGATTCTGACTATCATCTTGAGAAAGCCTTGTCTGTTGTACTGAGTGGCGCCACTCCCAGCCCTACTTGCGGGGGTGTATGACTTTCAAGTGTTGGTGTGGCTATGAGGCCCTAGCCCTATATCAGGGACACCGAAGGTTATTATGAATGGAAGCCCACTAAAAACTTTCTTAGTTAGTTTCCTACTTGTATCACCTCCGAAAGAAGACATAATATTTGCGCAGGGAGGGGGAAGAATCTCTCCCCTAGATTCTCAACATAGGTATGCACTTGGATTCTTGAAGTGGTATATAATGTTGTGCCCTACTTTAAGGGTAACCTTCAAACATATATTATTTAGTCCTTGGAAACACCAAAAATATGGGCGCCCTCTAGGGGTGACACAGCTGTGTGAGGTGCACGCATACACATAAGCTAGTGAGGCACGAATTTGTCTTCTCTACCATTTTTTTGTAGGGATAACTAAGTGTTTGTTTCGAGTCTTAAACTATCCAATCATGGTTAAACAAAGACTCCCATGATTCTACCAAGTTTCCTTGTCCTTGGTAGAATTGTTTACAACTACTTCTTGCATCACTATTGCTTGATCAAAACTTTGTGCTTGTTAACGATTGCTTGTCACATTCAAACTGAGATTGTTGATCTAAACTATCATAAAAATATCATAAATTTGGAAATTCTATCAGAGAACAGTCCTGACTGTGTCTTGAAATCTGACTTTTGTCTAAAAAACTGAGTCGATATGTCAAAATTTGGAGTTTTCTCACGTGAGATTCCAAAAATTGAGCATTTCCTCATGCGGGCTTTCATTTTCTCGCATGTAGTTAAGCATTTCCTGGCATGAAAAAGAACTTTCTTGCATGAATTTGTACCCTGGTGTCCTAAAACAGTGAGCTATTTCCCGTTGACTGATGAGTTTTTTGCCTGATCTGATTTTTGTTTGAGATTTGATTGTCTGTTTCCCTGTTGTCTGTAGCCTGAAACTAATTATCTCAAGTTGCAAACTGACTGATTCTTGTTCAAACTCATTTTGTCTCTTTTTTCTGTGTCCTACCTTTTTGTGCTTTTGTACCTTGCGACACGATAGTCACATCTTGGCTATTCTAGCCATACTCTCGATAATTCATGCTGGGTGCATTTCACATCTTGGTTGTTCTAGCCTTTATCTCCTTTTCACTATTTCTAGAGATAGAGTTTTGAGTTGGATCCTAAGTCCTCTCTCATTTCATCTTCATCTATGCCTATTACAACTAGAAGCGAAAACATATTTCCCATTCGTGGTTCCAGAATAGGTAGAGGTAGATCTTGTAATCAAGGAAGAGGTCATTCCAAACCTATTGTTCAATCTGATAATCAAGAGGGATCCTCACATTCCTCCTCGCCGTTCATTATACATCCTAGTCCAAATCAAAGACTGATGTTCTAGCAGTGCTATAATCCCTTGTTTCAAAGATAACCTGAACCATTGTTTCAAGATCAACATAAGTCATTTCTTCCAGATCAACAAAAATTTGGAAGGTCACCTACTTGGGTCGACCCTACTGATGATCCTCACTACCTTATTGATCCTTTTGATCATACCAATACTTTTGGTCCTTTCAATCCTTGTGAACCTATTGATCCTTCCAAACCCATCGACCCCTTTGACCCGCCAAAAGTTACATTGGCCACGAACTCTCGGCTTAATATGCATACTCACACTGAACTTGTGCACACAACATAATCCCACATCAACAACATGGGAGGCCCTTTTGACGTCCCACAAGGTCAATATAGTGAGGCACATGACCAATCTCAAAATGATCAGTGTCAACAAGGTGATCAACATCACTATCGCCCTCCTCCACATGACCAGAGTCAAGATCAGAACCCAAGCATTTATGAGATCCTTGGTAGTGATGATGATTCGATAACTCAAAATGACATAGATGCTGCAAAATATAACAAGGCTCTCATCAAGATGATGGAAATTCTCCTTGCAGAAGATAAAGAGAAATATTTTCTAGAATTGGCAAACCAAGGAGTTAAGCTACCCCTATATTTGAAAGTGGAAACACTTGTGACTAAAGAAGAAGAGATTGAGAATACCAAATTGCAAAAGATGATTCAAGATATGCAAAAAAAAATTATCCAACTTGTAAAGGATAAGGACAAACCCGTACAATAATTCACGATGGAGAGCATCTATCCTTTTCCTTTTGATAGGAGTCTTCATATGCCACCTTTTCCTAAGGGTGTGGAACTCCCTAAGTATGATAAATATTTGGGTACCACCGATCCTCAGGATCATCTAAGGGAATTTGGGGCCCTATCTATGGAGTTCATTCATGATCAAAATTATTTAATGCATCTCTTTCCTCGAAGTCTGGGTGGACCTGCCATGGAGTGGTTTTCTCGACTACCCATTGACATTAAGAATTTTGATGAGATCGAAAATCTCTTTATCCAGCATTATTCTCACAACATACAACATCCTGTCAACATAAGGGACCTTTGCAATCTCAAGCAGAGACAAGGAGAGCCATTCTTGACATTTCTCTAGAGATGGAGACAACTTTGCACCAAGTATCCTTCTAAAATACCCAAATCTGAGAAACTCGATATCTTCTTGGACAATCTCACTCCTAATTTTGGGTATCAGGTACAGCTTCAAGGTCCCCTCAATTTTGACAGCATGATTAAGCAAGCTATGAGGATAGAGGCATTTATGGTTAAGAAAGGGGAATTGACTTTGTACAAAGACAACAAACAAGGTTCCTCCTCTTCCAACAAAGATAAAGGGAAGTTTGTCAACAAGAATAGGGACATTGTGAATGATGGAGTGGTTGATAATGTGACCCCAGCTCCTTCAAAACCATTTTTCAATCTTACTTCTAGTATACAAGCGATCAAAACTGCTAAAAAGGCTGCAACAAACACTCAACTGCCTTCCAGATTCTCTAGCAACAAACCTTGGGCCCCTTGACCCAAGCGTGAATTCACTTCCTTTGGAAAACCACTTGATATAGTTTACAAGACTTTGGTGCAAAAATAGGTTCTCACTCCTTTGGACAAGCATCAATATGATCCGCAACCATGACCCCATTGGTGGAATGACAACGAATACTGTGACTATCACCAGAACAAGGGTCATAAGACTAAAACTTGTCTTCAGTTGCACCATAAGGTCCAAGATATGATTGATAATGGTGATATTGTTGTGGATAATCATAATAAGAATTCAGATCACCAGACATTTAAAGATCCCTTTCCTCCTCACAAGAAAGGTGAGTCTTCCAACACTAAGAACAATAATGCCAAGGTTAACTATACACATACCACTAATGACAATGTCATCAACAAGATCAAACCTGTTGAAGTTGAGTATTGTGATGTGATTACTATCAAGGGGAGCAGGGATTCTCCTAATCCTAAAATCTTATTTGTCTTGAGAGGCCCTGGGTCTCACTCATCTAAACCTGAATCATCTCAGGATCGCACAAACGTTGTTACCAGATCCCATGCTAAGATCACTCTCAAGGGTCCTGACCCTCCTATTACTACATCCACACCGAAGCAACCCACAGATAAAGTTGCTATTGGTCCTACCAATAAGACCACAAAAAATGGTCCCCACACCTCCTACTTCTAATTATAGCATTCTCGACCAGCTGCAGAGAACCAATGCTCAAATAACCATCTTTGAGTTGTTGAAGATCTCGCCTGCTCACATGCAGATTCTAGATAAAGCCCTCACAGAGGCTAACATCCCCAAAGACATTAATCTTGATCAGTTTCAATCTATGGTGGGTCACTTGACTTCACCGCACTATTTTTCTTTCTCAAAAGAAGATGACCATTCAGTCAGCCACCCGCATAATGCTCCTTTGAATATGGAGGTCATGATTGGAAAAAACCTTGTCTGCCACATCCTTATTGATAATGGTGCTGGCCTCAACATCTACTCTGCTCACTTGCTCACTTAGCTAGGCTATGATGAAGATCACATAGATTCTTGCAAGAAAACTAATATCAAAGCCTATGATGAAGAAGAAAGAAAGTCTAAAGGTTTAGTTGTGCTACCCATTCGGGTTGGACCTGTTGAAAGAGATGTTACTTGTCAAGTGCTGGACAGTCCTCTTAATTATAACATACTATTGGGAAGACTGTGGGTCCATGAAATGCAAGTGGTTCCCTTTACATATCATCAGTGCATCAAGTTTCCTTTCCACGGTGCAAAAGTGACAGTTCCTGCTAATATGGGCCATTCTTGTAATACGCTCACACAGTCAACTGATAGTTTTGTTCCTGATAATAGGGAATACACAAAATTCTATGATGCCAAGCTTAGAGACATGGAACAAACTTTGAAAATCAGAGACATAGGCATGGGGGTATCAAATAGAACCTGTGCTATCATTAGAAGCTCTACCTTTGTCTCATCATTCTTATGGGAGATCTTCTGAGAACAATAAATCTTCTACTACTCCTCGTGAAATAGTTTATAATGGTGCCTTTGTACAGGCTTCAACACCATTAGAAGATGAATATGAGGAAAGAGTTGTTAGAGCCTGGATTTACAAAGGAAAGGACATATCTGAATAGACCACCCCAGCTCGTGAACTAGATCCCAATAGTAAAGGTCTTCATATCATGAAACACTTTGGATACAAAGGGATTGGTCCAGTAGGGATGAATGGTAATGGGCTAGTTGAACCTATTAAAGCTACGGGTCAAAGAATGAAAGATACAACTGGTTTAGGCTTCAAGAAGATCCCATTCCATCTAGGGATTAACAAATTTGTATTTGAATCTAAACCTGGACCAAAACTAGAACCTGTGGGCATGGCTACAGTTGACACCGTAGATGATAGCTCTGACAAGGATTACTTTCCTTATCCTATTCCTCCATATATGGCAGCATTCTTTGTTGAGCCAGATGATGTCATAACACATATCAGTACATCCAAGGTTGGAAGTGACTCCAATGGCACTATTCCATTCACTTATCTAACATACAAATAATGGAAAGTGTCACAAGACCCTGGTTTCCAGGGTGAATGATACATACCATCACATCTTCAAGAGTAGTTTGTGCAAGAACAGGATGGTGTCACAAGAACTCTTAAACCTTCATGGTGCAAACATCCTAGTTAGAGTTTAGACATAGATTCCCATGAATATGAGTTTGACAATCTTTCAGAAGGATCCTTTGACATGAATGCTGATACTATACATACATCTGAAAACTTTCTCGACATAGGTAAAGGGTCTAGTGTAAGGTCTAATGAGTCTAATTCCATAGATGTTAATGTGTCTTCTACTACAGTCGCTAGGAGTCAAATGGATTCGAATACACCTTTGGATGATATTTCTCTAGGTCTTAGCTTACTAGTCTGCACTTTTGATGATTATACCGTGAATGCACTTGAACCTGTCACTCCTCTCTCACTCCAACATCCTGAGCTAATAGAATAGAATTCCCCTTCCTCATCCAACAAAGTCCTCACATTCTAGAATGACTATGCTCTATCTTGTTACCTCCACGTTGTTGAACATGTAACGTCCTCCACTAGAGAAGATAGTGTCAACATGACCGAAAGTGATATCAAGTATCTTAGTCATAAAAAAAAGGTGCTCTGACGGGGAAAACCACATTGTGGTAGTGTTAGAGCCAAAAAAGTAAAAAGAATAGACATATCCAAAGGTGAAAACCTCTCCAAGGTTCCTGCGGATGAGATACTTGATGCACTTCTGAGTCATTTCTAGGAACGATCATCGGTGCTAATTGAGCTGACTCATACAGTAAATTTGGGTACAGAAGAACATCCGCATATTATTCATGTGGTTAAATCATTGTCTGCAAAAGAACTCAAAGAATTCATAGATTTATTCAAAGAGAAAAAGATAAAATTTGCATGGACATACTCTGACATGCCTGGTGTAGATCCTGATCTTATCATGCATCAACTGTCAATAGCTCCTGGAGTAAAACCAATCAAGAAAAAAATTAGAAAAATACATCCACATGTGGCTCTACTTGTCAAGGCAGAATTAGAGAAAGTCCTAAAAGCTGGGTTCATCAAAGCATTTAACTATGCAGAATGGATCTCCAACATAGTTCCAGTGTCAAAGCATGTCAAATATATCAGAGTCTACATAGACTTTAGGGACTTAAACAAGGCATGTCCAAAAGATGATATCCCACTACCCAACATTGATATGATTATGGATATGACAGCAGGGTACAAAATGTACTCCCTAATGGATGGTTTCTCTGGCTACAACCAAATCAAAATTGTGCCAGAGGACCAAGAAAAGACTGCTTTCACTTGTGCATGTGGCACTTTCTACTGGAATGTTATGCCTTTTGGTCTTAAGAATGCTGGAGCCACGTATCAAAGAGCAGTCACTACTATATTTCATGATATGATGCACAAAACAATGGAGGATTATGTTGATGATACCCTTTCTAAAAGCATGGATAGGAAGGTGCATGTCACTGATCTAGGCCCTATACTGGATCATATGGAAAATTTTAGACTACGTCTCAATCCTAAGAAATGTGCATTTGGAGTAACTTCCAAAAAATTGCTTGGTTATATAATCTCCGCAAAAGGTATCGAGGTGGATCTTGAAAAGGTGCAAGCTATCATGGAAATGCCTCCACCTCATAATATCAGTCAAATGAGAGGTCTTTTAGGCCAGCTTCAGTCTATCCTATGCTTCATCTCACAGCTATTTGGCAAGTCACAACCATTTACTAAGACTTTGCATAAAGGTGTGACCTATGGATGGAATAAAGAATGTGAACAAGGTCTTCAACAAATCAAACAATATCTGGCTAATCCACCTATATTAATTCCTCCTATTCATGGGAAGCCATTAATCTTATACATTTTATCTATAGAAACATCTTTGGGTGCTCTATTGGCCCAAGAAGATCAAAACAATAAAGAAAGAGCAATCTATTACATCAGCAGAACATTGGTCTCCTATGAAATGAATTATTCTATCATTGAGAAAGATTTCTTGGTGATGGTGTTCACTTCCCAGAAGTTACAACATTACATGCTTTCTCACACTACAAGGCTCATTGCAAAAATTGATCCATTAAAGTACTTATTCAACAAAGCTTCCCTCACGGGTAGATTAGCTAAGCGGTTCATGATAATTAGTGAATTTGACATTGAGTATGTGGAAAGAAAATCTATCAAAGGGAAAGAAATTACAGATCAGTTGGCTGAGGCACCTATTGTAGACTATCAACCATTAAGGATCAAGTTCCTAGATGATTCCATCATGCTTCTCACACATCAGACATGGACCATGTTCTTTGATGGATCATTCACCCAATAGGGGCCAGGTGCCAGAATCTTGTTCATTACACCTCAGTGGTATTCATTACCAAAGGCTTACAAAATGTTGTTTCCTTGCACAAATAACACTGCTGAGTATGAAGCCTTTTTTATTGGATTAAAGATCTCTATTGAATGGCATGTTGATGAGATAAAGGTATTTGGAGATTCACAGTTGGTTATCAATCAGGTGAATGATATCTACCAAACAAAAGATGAAAAACTGGTGCCTTATAAAAAGATGGTTGATGATCTCAAGAAATAATTTGCACACATTACTTTCCAACAAATTCCAAGGGTAGATAATAAAGCAGTCGATTCCATGGCTACTCTGGCTTCCATGTTACAAATGCCATAAAATGACTTCTGACATGAATTCCTAGTGGAGACATTATGCTACCCTGCTTATATTTCCCCTGAATCTTGGATGATCTGTTCATTCACTGGACATGACTCATCCCGCTACCACCATATTTACTCCTATCTTCATGACCAGATCATTCCAGACACTTACACATAAAATGAGAAATGTCACTTAATCCACAATGCTTCATGGTTTGTCATCATAGCTAACGACTTATATAGGTGAGGTCTAGACGGTACCCTCCTCAGGTGTTTAGAACCTGATGAGTCCAAGTGTGTGTTAGTAGAGGTGCATGAAGGCATCTATGGGTCTCACTCAAATGGCCTGACACTGGCTCAAAAACTTATTAGAGCTGGTTACTATTGGCCAAATATGGAAAAATAAGCTACACAATTTGCTAAATCTTGCAAACAGTGCCAGCTTCATGGAAATCTGATCCACGCTCCTCCCAAGGAGGTCATTCCTTTCATCAGTGTTTGGCCATTTCAGCAGTGGGCCTTTGACTTGGTGGGTCAGATACATTTGTCTTCTTCAAGGGGACATAAATACATCATTACTACTACAGACTATTTTACCAAGTGGGTTGAGGCAGTGCCCCTCATCGTAGCTGATGGCAAGTCTATGGCCATGTTTATACTAAACTACATCATCTGCAGATATGGTGTACCCTCATCAATAATCACTGACAATGGAAGGAAATTAAAGAACAAGGATCTAAAATAATTATGCGCTAAGTTCACAATTATTCAGCACTGGTCTTCTATCTATTATCCCCAGATCAATGGACAGGTGAAAGATTCAAATCAGACTATTCTCAAGATCTTACACCACACATTACACAAATCTGGACGAGATTGGAATCTCCAAATTAATCTGGCTTTATGGGCTTACTACACCAGTATATGGACACCAATAGGGGCTACGCCCTTTGCTCTAGTTTATGGTGCAGATGTAGTGCTTCCTATTGATGTTGAGATTCCTACCTTGCGAGTCTCTCTTAAGGGCCTCATTACTGATGATGATATCAGAATATCTCAGCTTCAAGAGCTTGAACTACTGGATGAACGTTGGAAAGTGGCATTCGATCATCTCTGAGCATATCAGAAGAGAATATCTAAAAGCTACAACAAGAAGGTCAGACCAAGGGAATTCCAAATGGGTGATCTCGTCCTGAGAGAGAACCCCAAGAATCAACAATAGCGGGTCCAAAAAGGAAAATTTTAACCAAACTGGCTTGGTTCATATGTTATTACTGCAGTATTTGGGTCTGGTGCTTACCAGCTCTCTACCACAGAGGGGGAACAACTCAAAGATCCTATCAATGCTCTTCATCTAAAGAAGTTCTACAGTTGAGATGTCTTCTGAATGCTCATGTACATACTCTATTATGAGAAAATCCTAAAAATTGCAAAATGTCCTAAAAAAATGATCATCTTAGTGAAAACCTAGAAAATAGGCACTTTGATGTATCTATTATCCTGGTAAAAACCTGGTAAAAAGATGCCTTGATAATATCAAAAAAATCAAAAAAGAAAAAATACAAAAAAAATAAAAAAAGCATAAAAAATACAAAAAAAAAAGAAAAAGAGAAAAATGTGCCATTGATGAAAACCTGGTAAACAAGCGTCATGGTAGAAAAAATAGAATTTCTTCCAAGATAGTGAAAACCTGGTAAACAGGCACCTCTTGTTCCACAATGCTCTATCTATCATGGCATCCCTTGGCTTTCTTGCAATTTGTTCTCCTGCTTTCCTACTTTAGTTTGCTTTCTTGCTTTAGTTTGCTCACTCATGCATTCGCTCTCAGTTATTTTTGAGATTTTGCTTGACTTCACATGGATTGAAACTAGTCACACTCAGGGGCATCTTCTTTTTCTAGGGGGAATTGTCCTATCTTTTGGAGTCTCTCTCCTCTTCGCATAAGTCACTAGTGGTTCTCACTGAGTCTACCTGCAAATGCCTAGATCTCACGCCGATCTTTATACTTGAGAATATTTTCTTGCATCAGTCACCAGTGATTCTCACTGTGTCTTCCTACTGTCGCTATACTACTGATATTTCTCATATCAACTCACTATTTTCATATTTGACACCAATCCGTTATAGTTGGAGTTATACCCTAACGCTCTATCTATCGATATTCAATCTTCGCATGCTTTGCTTTAGTCTGTACATATCTTTCAGTCACTTTCATGACACTTTTGGTCTTTTCAAGATCCCACCTAACTTGACATGACCCCAGCGTCATAACTTGGGGGCAATCGACTTGGATTCATCCTCTCTATATGAGTCAAGTCAGTCATCAATGTTCATTACTTGGGGCATGGCTCCCCACTTTGATCGCATCTTCAATTTACACTCGAGTTAGTAATCTTGTTAGTTCTAAAGGACAACTATCTACTGGCACAAACTAGTGTTTCTTAACACCCCAATCAAATAGTGTTTTTCAACATTATCTTTGGACACATCCGTGTTTTTCAACACACAATGGACATCGCAACATAAACATCTCTCGATAGCAATCAAACACAATGCACTCACAAGAACAATGGTATTTTTCAACTCCATATACACATACACATTCATAAACTTTGAAACATGCTGAGCTATGATTGAATCTTTCTTTGTATGCTGTCTGTTCTCATGGTTTTTATTGATATTTTCTTTTGTCTACTGCTTGTTGGTGTAGTTTTGATGATCCGACAACATCAAATAAATAGGGTGAATGTGATAAGAGCTTCTACATTAAGGTGGAAAATACTCACATCCCTCGATCTTTTTTATTTGTATGCCAAGGGGAGGTTAGAACTATCTCTTTGACTATTATTTCTCTATTTGTTTACTTGTGTACTCTTACTATATCAAACTGGAAACAATGTTCAGGTCATCTTGGCTTTTGTGCCCTGGCACTTACGTTCATTTCCTACATTTTATTTGATGAAAGTCATATTCATATTCTTATGGTTGCATTGGCACCAGTAAGGATTGTATCGACTCTGATGTTCCCAAAACTTGATGATGATAATTATGTGATGAGTCCAACAACCAAGTCCTAGGGTTGCATTTATCTTAGGCTTACATTCGCATTTTAAGTTTGCATAGCGACAATCTTGGTGCTCTCTTCATCATCTTCTCATTCTTTGAAGGTTCTCATTTTTTGTCCTGGATTCCTCTTGACTGCACAAGTGTTTGATCCTTGCTCTCTATCTTCAGCTATATTCTCAATCCATTTTCGTGATCAAAATCTAAATCTGACACTCCTAAGTAGCTCAAAATTGCGTTTAAAATTTTTGGGACCAACGTGCTCCGACGCTTGTACAGTCAACTTTCTGACATCACTTTCTTGTCAGAATCATCTCTCGTCATCATTTTCTCAGCTTCTGCAATCTTTTCATCAAAAATCAACTCTATTCAATTCTAGTCAAACTTAGTACACTATGGTCAAACCTAGTCAATAGGACCTCCCGATCACTCTAAATTGATTCTGCCTTCTCTTTATCTATCTTTGAATTCCTTTGGATCTTTGATCTTACTTCTATCTGCAATATTTTACTGTCGATCATCTTTCTGTTGTGTCATCTTTTGATTTCTCTCCCGAGGGGGCAGGATGATTGCATCATTAAATCTTTTTGCATCATTCTTGAATCAGTTTGATCTGAATCAAAGTCCCCATTGCTAGGGACATCTCATCACTTGGGGCATATTCAATATTTCATACCTTATAGTTAAAATTAGATATTCCATGATCTTGAATCTCTAGGGGCATCTTGATGCCTTGCATATTGTCATCTATCTTTCTAGGTATGTAAGCAATCTAACTCAGATCCTGAAGGATCAAGTTTCATTTTGGAGATGATTCTTGAAATCCCATTGGGTATTGGGGAAATCTAACCCTAATTCCTAAAAGTCATGCTCCATTCTGAAGATGGCTCTCAAAATCTCTTTTCGACCATTATCTTGGCAACCTAACCTGGATCTCGGAGGGCTAACCTTCATATTGGGGCAATCTAACCATGATTCTGGAGATAGTCCTAAATCTTCATCAACTATCAGTGGGCATTGGGGAAACCTAACCCCGATTCCAATTTTCTGTCAATTGGTATTTGGATTATTGTCTTCGCAATCTAAATTAGACTTTGGAGAATCATGCTTTGTTCTAAAGATGGTTCTACTTCTTGATCTGATCGGTGTCTTGGAAACCTAACCTAGACTCCTAAAATCTTCATCTGTCAGATCAGACTATTCTTTGAATCAATGCATTTCTCACACATCAATTCAAAGAGGTGCAAAATGTAATACCCCAAAATTGGCACCTTACAATTCTAATCAATTTTGGTGCATTTTCTCATCATCGAAGTCCTATCGTACTAGGCAAATTCTCCTTCCTAATTGTCTTTAATTAACTTAGTCTCAAATGTAGAAAACCTAAATTTGCATAAATCTTACACTATATTTAATTCCTAAATTTTCAAGATTTATTAGCTAAAAATTCCTATGATTAATTAATTTAATTCTAAAGTCCTAAGTGCTTTTAAATTAAATTAATCCCACCCCC
>MU224458.1:230211-246201 GCA_018584345.1 Thuja plicata | reverse complement strand
TAGATTCCACACCTAATATTGCCAATGCATCTACACATGTGATTCTAAACCAACCAATTAAACTAGCACAGATCTTGTCTCTTTAAATGCCACCTCAATGAAATATTACTAACAGACTTATATATCTTTCATTGAGGAGAACTCTTTTTATAAGGATCACAGCCTCAAAGATTAAACATTTAAGATAGAATTTATTTTTTATGCATAAATCGAGTCCGCTAAACTAAATTTCTAAATATAGAACTCATCGCTTGATTTACATAGTTTAATTTAAGACATATAAATTGGAAAAAACTAAAGCTAGAGCTTTGTTTTGTGTACTTAGAATGCAAAATCCAATAACTTAAACTAGAGATCCTTTGGCATGAGCTATGCATCACATATTAACGTTGTCAAAACACCCAATTCAAACCAGCTGGGAAAGAGTTTAAACTATTTATCTTTAAGAGAAATTTATGAGGGAAATACATTTGTGTGAAGGCAATAAGTAGAGAACTCGCTACTATCTGCTTGCATAATCTTCTTTGTATTCTATCTTTTCTATTTAAATAAATTCATTCAGTGGCCCTCGCAACCTTTTTTATTTAAAATGATAGAATACTTGTGCATTGTCCCGCCTCAAATGTATTGAAGAGTTGTTAAAACATTGTATTTGTCCAAAATTTTCCCAATAACATCCCTGGTAATGGGGTTTCCTTCAATCCAACTGCAAATCACTAGGGTTTATCCAAACAAGGGAATGAATATCTAGGGCTTTGAGGGGCTCCTAGAGATACATTATTTGTTGATGAGGATACGGGATCCCATGGCCAACATGAAGAAAAGAGATTTATACATGCTCAGAGGGATATTTGAGCGATTCATGGCATCCACAAGGGCAAGCTGATTTATGATCCTCTAAGGGATAGGATAATTGTCACTCATGCCTATATCTTGTGCATATATGTGATCACTTTTATGAAGCCAAATGTATGTATATATGTAGACGCAATAGGTCTAATATTAGTAATATACATATAGAGACGCCTAATACAGAACAATAGAAGAAAACCAAATGGTTTCTTATAACTGCAGATTTGCAAAATCAAATGGGTGTTGGAGATTTTTACTCACCTTGTGATGAACTAAATCATGGGAGACATATCCTTGGCTAGCAGCTGAGTGGTTGTGTTATTGGAAAAAACCAAGCTCATCATTAGGGCCCTCTTCCGCTCACATGCCACAGCTCGATCACAATGCCTAATATAGAACAATAGAATAAAATCAAATGGTTTCTTATAACTATGGATTTGCAAAATCAAATGGGTGTTGGAGATTTTTACTCACCTTGCGATGAACTAAATCATGGGTGACATATCCTCAGCAAGCAACTGAGTGGTTGTATTACTGGGAAAAACCAAGCTCATCATTAGGGTCATCTTCCACTCGCATGCCATAGCTCAATCACAAATGAGCCTTTCTTTTTTTTTTTGTTTATAATCAAGAGGGTGTCACAATTACGATGGTATTGTTGCTATTATGACAACATTAGGGGCACTTGGAAAAAAAATAAAAATACACACAAATGGTAGTGCCATCGCAAATTGGCGTCAAAATTTTGACCCCAAATGTTGTAGTGACATAACTCATAATTTTTCTACAAGTCTAGTAATCAATGGTTCATATTCTACAATATTGTTAGTACATTGAAAATGAATCTTATAAAATTTTTGTATACAGTCTCCCTATGGTGTGGTAAAGAGAATGTCAATACTAGAACCAGTCTATATGCATGAGCCATCAAAATATAAGGTCCAAAGTGTTGGTAGCATGCCAGCATCCCTCGTGGGATTCATGACATGGTTTAACAACCTCCTATGTCTTCTATAAGTCTAGTGGATGTATCAAGCATTGATAGGTAGATATTTTGATGCAACAACAACCCTAGCTTCTAACAAGTGGTATCAGAGCTTGGTCACAGGTTCAAATCCATGTAGGCCATTATGAGTAACACTGGGAGGGGGATTATTGGCAGTGTGCCAGTGTCACTCATAGGATTCATGACATGATTTAACAACCTCCTGTGTCTTCTATAAGTCTATTGGTTGTATCAAGCATTCATAGGTTGATATTTTCATCCAATGACAACCCTAGCTTCTAACACAAAGTTGTGTAGATTCCACATTGAATATTTATTCACTAGGAAACTTTGTAATAAGTGAATGATCATATTCTATAGGAGGTTCTTCCAATTGATCTACTATATCTTGTATTTTTATGGTTTTTCTTTCCTCATATTTGATGTCGAATTCACTCTAGTTCATAACCCATTTAGCTAACCTACCTGTAAGTGTTGTTTTCTGCAAGAAATATTTGAGAGGATCAATTTTCTCAATAAGTTTTTTTTTTTATTATGCATGAGCATGTAATGACACAACTTCTGTGAAGTAAAAATTATGGCAAGGTAAGATTTCTCAATGGGAGTATAGTTCAATTCATATCCCACTAGAGTATGACTGATATAATAATATCCTATTCTTTTCTATTTGTGTCAATGTTGTGCCAAAAGTTCCCTTGGGGCTGTGGTAGTTGCTAATATTTAAAGGAGGAGGGGCTTGTCATCTGTATGAGGTACTACTTTTTTTGATGAAATTAGGTACTCTTTGATCTATTATAAATCTTGTTCACAAGTGTAATCCCATCTGAATGGAACATTCTTACGTAATAGATTTTGAAAGAGGTGACATTTATCTGCTAACTATGTTATGAAGCAGAAAATAGATTGTAATTCCCATGCAATTATCTCAGCTAACGAATATTCTTTGGTGGTGTCATTTCTAATTTAGATTTTACTTTAGCAGGGATAAGATTTAATTCATTTAGTAGAAACAATATATCCTAGGAGCTTCCCAATGGATACCTCAATTAAGACACATTTTTTTAATATTTAGGCATACTTCGTATTGTTCTAGTATTGTGAATATTTTATCTAGTATTTCCAAATGTTCAACTCTTTAATAGAATTTTCCTAGAAAATTATTCACATAATCTTCTAGGTAGGTGTGCAGCATGTCATGAAAAATGGTAGTGATAGCTCGTTGACAAGTGTCTCTAGTATTTTTCAACCTAAAAGGCATGACGTTCCAACATAAAGTTCCCCAAGAACAAGTAAATGTTGTTTTGACTTGATCTTTAGGAGGAATTTTGGTTTGGTTATTGTATCATCCTAAAAATTAAGCACCCTTGATTAGGTGCTCATTTTAGCCCCATTTTAGAATGTATGGGTTCCCACATTGATTTCACATTCTCCTAATGCTCATTGGACCTTCAAATTAATATTAAAAGTTCTATATTGGTTCATTTTCTTCAAAACTCAAGGTTGGCCCTTATTCATAAGTGTTCTTCCCTATTTTTCCTCTAATAAAATAATTCATTCCTTCACCTAGGCCCTATATCTCTATCTGTGGCCTTCGTGACCCCTCATGATCTTGGATTGAGATGTATCTAAAAATTTGGCACCTACTGACTGTCCAGGACCCACAGTCCAATTTTTGGCTCATTTTACCAGGTATAGTTTTCCATTGGCGAACTTTCCCCTAAGAATTTGGCCCAGATTTGGCCCAAGGGCCTATGATGGGGTATTTTCAGGAGATTCACTTCCATGGTTGGCCTACTTAAGTTTTAACCCCTGAAATAATGGATTGAGTATATAAACCCCCTGTATCTCCTCATTTTGGTATCCATTATCCATTATCAAGTGTGAGGATTCAATTTCATATTTTTAAGCATTCATTATCAAGCAAGCAATTGGAATTCAAGATCACTTCTACATTTGAGTATTGAAGTCTTCAATCCTTCAAAGAATTCTTTCTTCTTCATCAAGAATTGTTGGAAAACTAAAATATCCATCATCCAAGGCATCTCTTTCATGATTTAATTTTAGATCAATCTATTGCATAAATATTTGTGATCACATCCAAATAAGCATTGCGCCATCAAGGTATAAGGTGAATTACAGCTCAGATTTGGTTTCTATTTCATCTTTCCTTATGCATTTTCATTTTATTTTCAAGCTTGATTCCTAAATAGGGGTTTGACTGAGGAAAAAACATTTAGCCAATGTTCTTCCCCATTTTTTGTGCACAATAATAGGTTATGGAGTCACAAGATCAAAATTAGAAAGATCAGACACAGTCAAACAAACCCATAAAATTTCAGTCAAACTTGCCTGGTATAGTTTTCCATTTTCAAACTGTCCCTGGGTACAAATTGACATTTTTGAACTTTCCCTTCCATTTTTAACTCAAATTTGGTAGAGATTCAATTTACAGTATTCAGGCCTAAGATCTGTAGTTATAGGTCAATCTAGATTCTGATAGTTGAGAATTCAAATCTGAAAACTCACTTCTCCTATTTCATTTCTAGGTGCATTCAAAATATTCTCCATTCCATTTTACATCAATTTTCTCTACTGGATTATATTATCTATACTTATATAGTCTATTGTATGTGAATATCATCCATTTCTTTCTCAATTCTAAGTGACAAAGGAATAAAAACCCTTCAAGCATAGATATTACATTGGCACCTTTCCTACCAAGTGGTGTTAATCATATTTTTCTTGAGGTGGTTTTGTAATCTAATATGCCATATGAATTGGGGAAATTATCCCTTTTATGTGGTACCCATTTTATATTGTACATTTTGGTGAACCTGACTCTTCTTACATAATTTTGATTTGGTGTCTAGATCTACTTTGTATTCATTACATTGTTGCAACATTCTTGCATGTCATTTTCACGTTTGCATGTTTCAAAAATTAAAAAAAATACAAAATCTTTCATTTCATGCATTATTGTATGAACTTGCACTTTCATTGTATGAATGGAGTTGTTATGATCATTTACTGATTCAATTTAAAGTTTCTTTCAAGAATTTTAAGATGTTTCCTTTCATGCATACGATGATAGTTTAGTTCTTAATTTCATCCATAATCATAATATTCCCTCCCCTAGATTGATCCCATCCATGAGAAGATTTTAGCACAAGAAGAGCGTATTAGCATTTCTTCAAAGAATATCTCTCATAAGGATGAGATCTTGAATGATGATGTTGATCCTTCCCCTAAAATGTATCTCACTCATGAAGATATTTTGGTGAAAGAGAAGGATATAATACCCTACTTTCCTTCCAATCCCTTCCCTTTTAGGGATAAATCTTTAGTGATTCATGATTATTCCTCTCCTAAAGTGTTCTTTATTCATAGAGATGTTCCTATCCTTTATGGTTATCCTATTTGGGATGAACCATTAGAAAATGAAATTGATTATTCTCTTCCTCATGAAGAAACCTTGATAAAAAAAGATGATAGTAGGATTGACATTTCGTCTACTCCCTCTAGAGATGACACATTCACGTTTGATATCGATCTTCTCCTAGAATGTACCCTCTTTTGAGGATATTTTGGAGCAAGAGGAGGACATTAAAAATACCTTTCTTAATATCACCTTACCTTCATTTGATATCCCTTATAGAGATGAAGCACCGATGGAAGTACCTAATCCCCATTCTAAATATTGTCCTACTTATGAGAATACCTTGGAAGAAGAAGATAATATCATTACCACTTTCCTTTTTTCTCTTCATGCTCCTGATAAAATAGTGAACACTCAAGATCTTGATCAGGTCAATGTTTTCAATTTTTTGGGTAGTAAAAATCCTAAGGTTGTGATCCACCTTCGTCAAGATACCACTCAAACTCAAAATAAACCAATCATTATGGTGAAAGGTTCTCAACAACCTGACTATCATGTAGTTTACCACACTTATAGAAAAAGAACTAATAGAAAACCTAAAAGTTCATTTGTTCCTCCTCAACCAATTCTTTCCCCTCCACCTCGTATCCCTCAAAGTTTTGGAAAGGAGTATGGTATAGTAGAGAAACTCCATGGTACTCCTACCAAGATATCTATTTGAGAGCTTCTTCAAAATTCACCTGCATTTCATGAAGCATTAAAACAAGCCTCGAGAAATATGATTGTCCCACCTCATAGGAAAGACACTATAACCTCCATATTATAATGCATGCATGTGACCAATAACAAGGTTCAAATTGTGTTTTCTCAAGATGAGTTACCTCCTAAGGAAATACAAGATCAACATGATTCTCTTATGGTTGTTTTTATTATCAATGGTAATCTTATTAGAAGAACTTTAATTGATAATGAATTTAGAAATAATGTTTGTAGCATTGATTTGTTAAAAAAGATATATGCAGTTGTTTATTTAATAAAACCTAATTCTATTCCTATCAGTGGCTTTGATAATGTTTCTAAAGAAACCTTGTGTATTATCACCTTTCCTTTTAAGGTAGCTCCTGTTATTTTACCTAAACCTATTCATGTCATGCCTAGTGCCCTTAATTGTAATCTTCTCTTAGGATGACCATGGATACATTCCATGCAATTTTTTCCTACAACACTTCATCTCAAAGTGAAGATCATTCATAAAAAAAAACATGTATACCCTTGTTGTTGATGATAAAATTCAAAATTGCTTCACTCTGAATCTGATTCTCCATATATTCCTACACCATTTAAGATAAAAATTTCTTCTTCTAAACATACTTCTCTTACAATTTTCCTTTTAGATGTTGATTGTGGGTCATTATACTTTACACCATATTTTCTGGGTGAATACAAAGCTCCTAATTTAAACATGACTCTTTAGAGGGCCTAGTGTGTCATTTGTTCAACCTGATTTTATTAACAATTAAAATCATAATCTTAAACATAATTTAGGATGCGTGCAAAAAGATTTGAGACCTTGATAAAATTATAGAAGCATTTGGTTTCAAATCTCTCCCTTTGTCAAAATCCCCTCCTTACCATATGAAATTTATTTTATACCTATCTTGAATAAAAAAATCATTTTTCCCAACCTTCTTGATGCCAAGTTGATTATTAAACCTAAAAGAAAGAAGAAATTTAGTCAAAATATTTTGAATATCCCTTTTTTATGTATAATTGATATCATGACCACTCTACTAATGTATTTCAAGCTTTGCATTACAAAATTCAAAAACTCATTGATCATGATATCATTCAAATAACATGTGACAATGAGTTAATTTTTAATTCTAATTTCTTAAAATAACATTTAGGTTCCTATTCTGTTGCTCCACACTATGTGACATTTTCAGCCAATCCTTTGGGGGGTCATTTTCATTCATGGTGGTACAATTTTTTGGCAGAATCATACTTTACGAGTAACATAATAGGTCCTCTTTCTCCTTATTCTTGTCTCCACATTTGGGGGGAGAGGGAAGCATTTTTAGTCTCTCTTATCCTCTCTAAGGATCCATTTTTACCTTGGTTAAGCAACATTTTTCTATCACGTGATATACAAACTTAGATAGAAATGCTGGTTTACATAAAGGATTCTCTTCTATAAAAGAGATATTCATCGTTGATTATAAATGTTTCATTGTTCACAATTGGGTACACATGGTAAACAAATCCCTTACCTTGGGGGATAAAAGTGTGTCATCCTTCCTTAATAATACCTTTACCTAGAAATGAGGAAGGTGTGAATTCTTCTCTTCTTATTCCAAATTTGTTTTCATCATCTTTCAAAAGGAACCCTTTTATACTTCTTGCATGGAATCTCTTTGCATTCGTCTCTTCCTTAACCTCATAAGAGTTATGACCTCTTTGGATTGGACTGGGTTTTTCTTGCGGGATACTTCCTTTGTGTCAAAGGTTCTTTATCCTTGTTTCTCTTTTCCTTAAAATGTCAAAATACTCCTCTTTTTCCCTTTTTTTTTTTGGGGGGGGGGGGGTATATGTGGCCTCCTTATTGCAAATATTTTGTTTAGATTTAAGCATTTTAGATAGAGTACACTAGCACAATACAACTTGCTAGGGCTAAATCACTCCCCTTTATATATTTTTGTGCGGATTTACTTGGATAGAATGCTTTCCTTGGATATGCTTAGGATTTGTTGAACTATCATAACACAACTTGCTGACCTCTCCTTTTCATACATTTATAGGATTGGTTGAATAACATAACACAATTTTCTAGACTATTTGACCTATCCTTTTCATTGGTTGAATAGCATAATACAAATTTCTAGACCATTAAACATCTCATTTACATAAATTTTCATGAGTTGAATAGCATGCAATAGACCATAAACTCCCCCTTTACACTCTCTTTGATGGGTGGAACTAGCATAAAACAATTCGCTAGACCATTTCCCTCTCTCTTCTCTCTTATTTCTCTCTCATGGATCACCTAGTACAACACAAATGGCTATCCTATGCCATCCATGGTTTTCTTATTCTCTCCTCCATGATTGCATAGAATAACAAAATTTGATATTTTATTTAATCATGGAGTCTTATATTATCTTTAATGTGTGCTCTTTCTCTTTTTAGGTGACCACTTGTACTTTTGCAATATCTTTCTGAGCATGATGCTAGAGATTGAGATATTTTATTTAGCATGGTCTCTTAAACTAGTTGACTTGGAATCTTAGTAAGCTTTAGGATTTTTTTTATTATGTGTCCTTTCATATGGATTTACAATATTAAGATCCTTGTTTTTTGGGCATGTGCCATTAAACTTAGAGATTTATTATCTCCTTGCAGTTTTCTCATGATTATCATCTTTCTTTCTCTTTCTCCTACTTTACTATGAGAATGAGGTGGAATCATAATCATGCTAAGTGGCTAAATGTATCATCCTAAAAATTAAGCACCCTTAATTAGGTGCTAATTTTAGCCCCATTTAAGTATGTATAGTTTCCCATATTTATTACAAATTCTCCTAATGCTTATTGGAACTTCAAATCAATATTGCAAGTCCTATATTGGATCATTTTCTTCAAAAATAGAGGTTGGCCCTTATTTCTAAGTGTGCTTCCCTATTTTTCCTCCAATCAAATAATTCATTCCTTCACCTAGGCCCTATATCTCTATTTGTGGCCTTTTGACCACTCTTTATCTTTGATTGAGTTGTACCTAAGAATATGGATCCTATTAACTGTCTGGGACCCACGGTCCAAATTTTGGCTCATTTTCCTTGTTAAATTTTACCATTAGAAAACTGTCCCTGGGTACAGGTTGCCATTGGCAAAATCTCCCCTAGGAATTAGGCCCAGAGACCTATGCCATGATATTTGTAGGAGATTTTCATCTTTGGTTGGCTAGACTGAGTTTTAAACCCCAAAATGAAGGATTGAGTATATAAAACCCCCATCTCTACTCATTTTGGTATCCATTATCCATTATCAAGTGCTATCATTCACTTTCAAGTTTTTAAGGATTCATGATCAAGCAAGAAATTGGAATTCAAGATCTCTTCTACAATTGAGTATCCAGGTCTTCAATCCTTCGAAGCATTCTTTCTTCTCCATCAATAATTTTTGGAAAGCTACAATATCCATCATCCAAGGCATCTCATTCATTATTTCCTTTTACATCAAGCTATTGCATCAAAATTTGTGATCACATCCAAAGAAGCATTGCACCATCAAGGTATAAGATGAATTACAGTTTAGATCTATTTTCTATTTCATCTTTCCTTATACAATTTCCTTTCATTGTCAAGGTTGATTTGTAAACAAGGGTTTGACTGAGGCAAACCCATTTATCCAAACTTATTAACCATTTTTATATGGACAATCATAGGTTATGGAGCCACCAAATCAGAACCAGAATGATCAGACACTGTCAAATAGACCCAAAAAATTTTAGTCAAAACTGCCTTGTATAGTTCACCATTCTCAAAATTTCTTTGGGTACAATTTTCCATTTTCAAAATTTTCCTGCCGTTTTTAGCTCAAATTTGGGAGTTAGTTAGTTTACAGTCTTTAAACCTCAAATCTGTAGTTACGGGTCAATCTAATGTTAGTAATAACTAAGAGGGGGGGGTGAATCAGTGGCCTCAAAAATTAATCCTTGAATCAACTCTTATAACTTATAACCACAAATTATGTCTCTAGTTATCTTCTGTCCTACAAGATGCATGCCTTGAAATACTTTTATCAATTTACTACTTGTCGGATTGCTTTGTAACTCCCCCTTTTGTATGATTACCGATAAGCAATTAACTATTTACCAAAACACAGTAAATATGCAGAGTATACTGATCAATCTAGAATTGCATATGTGAAATGTAAAATAGTAAAGTAATAAAACATAAACACATAACATGTGGATTTTTAACATGGAAACCCTGTTAAGGGAAAAACCACTGGGACCGGTACCCCAAATTTTCACTCTTCTGAAGTGAGCCTTGTTAGGAGCCAACCCTATTAAAGGTTACAAACACACTATTAGGTGTGACCTTGTTAGAGGATTTAGAAATATTTTTTCACCTAGCATCTTGCATCTAATGCTACCATTCTTGATCAAACACACACTTGGCCTGTCAATAGGTATCAGGCATATCCAATGCTACTTTTATTATCAAACTAGCTCTTTCCTTAGCTTGTTGATCAGGACTGAAAGAATACTTTCTTCTCCTTTAGATTCTCTTTCACCCGACACACCCATTCATAATAAATTGGGTTTATCTCTATATAGACATGATTTACCTTTTCTTGGCTTTCTTGATTCTTGGCGTGTTCCACAATTCTTGCCAATAGATTTAAAGAAAACTCCTAATTTATATCAAAGAGATCTTCTTGCCAACTCAAAAAATCAGCTTTAAATCAATTACTTATCTCCGAGTTTATCTGGATGTTTAAAACAATGATAAGCATCCATTAATTCTATCTTTAGCTTCTTGACAGCTAAGCATTTTGTCATTTTCTGAACTCTCTCTTCTATTGGTCAACACTTCAGTTAGTCATCGGTGATAACTGACTATTCTGTCTGTATGACTTTAGTTGTCATCGGGATCTCCATCCTTGTCTTCTCTATTGAGAAACACTGATATTCTTTCTGTCAGGTTACTCTATGCTTTTCTCATCGGTCAACACTATAACTTTGCTCATCGATAATGTCATGCATTAGCTCGTCAGGTAACATTGTAACTCTTCTTTTTTTTTACTTTGTCCGTCGGTGTATGCAGTCACTTCGTGAATACTTGACTTGTATGCATTAATTGATAGCATAGCCTTGATTCATTAGTTCTTTGAAGTCTTTGGCAATATTTCCATGACCATACAAATTATATCAAGTTGACATCAATGACAATACAATACATTAACTAATTTAATGCCTTGCATGATCATCAACTTAACATCTTCAAACATTCAATCAGTTACATGTCTCAATCTCTCCCTTTGGCATTGATGGAAACATACTACATTATCATACTATACTATTGCTAATACAATATGCAATATACAAATTCATGAAGTTGTTCTAATGTAACTAATACAAATGTCTAGCTTTTGGTAAGCTCAAATGGCTTTGATTTGATTCTTGCAGCTTTCTTTCTGTCTTCAATCCCTTCATTGGATAGATGTAGAATTTTTCTTTCTCTGATGTGATGTATTCTCCTTTTGTGTCAAACTCTCTCCCTTTGATTTTTTTTTCTTTCTGGTGATGTCTTTTGTCAGCAATTCTCTCCCTTTCTTGTTACATTCTCCCTTTGGATACTTCGATGGATATAATCTTTGTATGATAATGAGATATATCTCTCCCTTTGACAATAATGCCAAACAATGATATTTGTCAAACATGCTTTTGACAGTGATGCCAAATGGATCCTTTCTATCCATAATATATTCCTTTAATTTCCCAATCCATTAGTAATAACTCTGGTTTTCAAAGTAGATAAATACCTTGTTGTGTATAGATGTATCTTTGAAGTTCATCTCTCTTCTTGCATCAACATGAATGTTATTATGATAATATGTAGGCTGATGCATCCTTCTAGTCAGCTTACTAACCAGTAGACAAGGGTTTGACCCCTAGTCTCTTTCTCAAGTACTCAAATGCATCCTTGGGCAGTGGCTTGGTGAAGATATCAGCCAAGTGTTCCTTTGATTGCACATACTCAAGTATCACCTCCTTTGCCTGAACTTGTTCTCTAAAATAATGATACTTGATGGTAACATGCTTTGTTTTACCATGCATGACTGGATTTTTGGAAATGTTTATTGCACTTGTATTATCACAATAGATAATTACTAATTCTAAATTTTTTATATGCATATCTTCTAGTAACTGTTTGATCTATGCAATATTTTAGCGATTTGCAGTAGCAACAACATACTCTGCCTCAGCAGTAGATTGAGAGATGCATCCTTGCTTCTTGCTGATCCATGTGACAAGTTTGTCACCCATAAAGAATGCTCCTCCAGTTGTGCTCTTTCGGTCATCAATATTTCCAGCCCAACCTGCATCGATAAACACCTTTAGTTCAAATTTTCCTTCTCTTCTATACCATAAACCATATTCCTCGATATTATTTAGATATCTTAGTATTCTTTTCATAGCATTCATATGTGATTCCCTGGGATTAGTAAAAAATATTGCAACTATTCCTACTGCATGTGCAATATCTGGTCGGGTGTGTTGGTTGTATTCCTAATTTTGGCTAGTTTCCCTAAAATTTTGTGGTCTTCTCTCTCTGATTTCATGTTTAAAGCAGAAGTCTCTTAGTTCTTATACCTTTTCCCTATCGAAGTTTTCAGGTTTTCAAGTCTGAGTCTATGAGAATGTGCAAAAACCTTGAAACCCTAGGTCTTATTTGGTGTTCCGAATTGAAAAGAAACCCTAACATATTTTTCACTTATGTTTTGCTGTTACTTTTTGATTCACTTAAGTCATGTGTTACATTCTGATCGCCTAGTCGCATAACTTGAATGACATATTCCCTTTTTCTTCCAGACTTGGCGATTAGTTTGTGTCAATTAGTCTCACTCAAAATTAGAATATTCCTTTGGAATTTCCAAACTAAACTAAACAGTTTTCTGATAAGTGTGGCACATTGTTAGAAGAGACAAGTGCATTGGCTAAAGATCGAGAGATGTTCCATATACAAATACACTAGCAAGGTCTGGTGATAAAAAGATTGATGAAAGAATTGGAAGAGAATCCTGAGGTGATGTATGTTCCTGTACAACCACAGCCCCTACAAATTGAAGACAAGGCAAAGTCAGAAGAGGAGGTTGAGGAAAAGGTTGAGGGAGAGAAACAAAATGAAATTGCTTTGAGAGCATTAAGAGGTGTTTTACAACATAGAATTGAAATCTTGAAGGATAAGACTGATGTTGTACTTAATGCCTATAATAAGTTGCCAGCTTTGCATATAGAGGTCATGGGGCATCTGGCTATCTTGAACCCCTATTTTACTAAATGGTCTACCAGCGTACATTTGTTTGAAAAACTATCATCTTTGCAAACCCTAAGATCAAATTTGCCGGAGATAGTGACATAAGTTGAAGATGAGATCAAAAGGGTCAATATTGCTCTCTCATTCTTTAAAGGCAAATTGAATCAAATAGAAGTTAAATTAAGCCTCTTCTCTGATGACTTTAATAGATTTGTTCCTTCCTTAAGGGGAGATGATGATCAAGTAAAGGCCTTAGATGCCTAGAGGAATAAATTTGACAGCAAAATGCCTAGTGATGAGGCATTTATTTCGGGGACAGATGTGGATATAGAAGGATTCAATAAGATATTGGATGAAGCTTTCAAGGCAGAAACTAACATCAACAAGTTTCTAGTAGATGTTAAGAACATCACTGGTGCTAGATGGGATAGGCAAAAGGTACAAATATAAAGTACTCAAGACTTCAAATTTCCATTAGATGATGAAGTGAAAGCATGGGAATTGATGACCATGCCCAAGATAAAGAATCCAACAATTGAAGAAGTCTTGGATGATGAGTAAGGGTGAATACTTGGCGCCTCACTATTGAAGATAAAAAAGTTAGTTATTGCAAAAGGAAAGTGTAGTGAATATGTAAGCACGGTCATCCAGACTCGACATGAATACTACCAGCTACCATGTATACTATCAAAATGAAGTCGCTAGATCAGGAGAAGAACAAAGAATATTTGTTTTTATCTTTTGACTTGGTCGTTCCACTACTTCTCTCTCTTTCTCTTTTGTCTCTTCTATAATTTTAGGGTTAGGTTTTTTGAGACCATTCAAAGCTTGTAGCATCCTTTTGAAAAGGATTCCAAGATGGTTGAAGACCTATATATATATATATAGAAGAGAGTTGTATTTTTTAAAAAAAAGATGAAATATATTGTAAAATCAGACTTTCTAAATTTGTGTTTGTGTTTTCAAGCTTCAAGGATTTTTCATGTATGAAAGAAGGATTACATCAATAAAATACAGTACAATTTTACTCTACTCTATTGTTGTCTCTTTATTTCTCGTGTATGCTTTTTTATGCTTAAGGTTGTAAGGCAGTCTGAATTATTTTGGTTACAAGGTAACTATCTAATTACTTACAAGTTTCTTTCATGTAAAGAACAAAGTTTTGTGAGTGGTTTTGGGAAGCATATCAGTATTTAAAGATTTGATACAGTATTTTAGAGGTAACTAGATAATTTGTAAGGCAACTTATCCAAATTGCATGTAGGTTGTAAGGCAGCTTACAATATGTTGTTTTTGTGAGACTTTAAGCTTTTTGACACTATAACCCAAAGGATAGACACTGATCTAGGTCTTGGTCTAATAATCTATCATCATCCAAGTTTTCAAAAATATTCAAAATTATTTCAATTAAAACACATTTGTTACTGAAACAAATGAGCTGAACTCATTAAGGACTTATATTAGCAGGATATTGTCCATTTTGTTGATTCTTTAGAGAGTGAATCATTGGGTTATCCCTCCTAAAAACAAAAGGAAGAAGGATGAAAGTCCTTGTCTCATTGATTCATGTTATCAAAACCATAGCCTGGCTTATAATACTCTGTTTCAAACTAATCATTGCAATCTCTAAAGTATTTTATAAGTTAATACAGTGAGGTTTTAGGTACATAGCCAGTGAATGAAATAATCCACCAAATACATAGGCTGAAGTATTAGTAATCTTTAAAAGGTAATACCTTCCTGAGTCTGTGGAGCTCAAAAATGAAGAACGATATTATCCAATCCTTAGCAATTAGCCTTTGTCTTGCCTAAAAGTGGTTGCATTCAAGTATATGAGGTATACTATCATCATTAGGTAAGTGTTGCAAGAAAAAGTGCTAACAAATTGGCGACTCTACTGGGGACTAGAGATTTTAAAGTTTTGTTAAAAATTTGCAGAATATCTCTTGCCCAAGTAATTAGAAATCTCTGGCACCTAAAAGTTTAACTTGTTTACAAATTATACTTGTGGTTATTGTTAAGGTACCCTTTTGATAGGTATTCATCCCAAGTTATTGGGTGGCGACTCTAAAAGGAACATCTCTAAGATTAGTGCAAAAGAAATAAATGTCTTTCAGAATGAATACTAGGTCAAGGGTGAGAACTGATCCTAAAAGGGTATTACATGAGGGACTCCCATCATCCTCAAGGATAGGAGTGTCTTGGAGAAAAAAGAGAAATCAAGTTAATATGGATGAAACCCATTTAAAGGGTAAAGAGGTTAATATCAAGAGAGATATGAATACCAATCAACATTCTCCTGATGGAAATACTTCAGAATATGAGGAGGCTACTGAAAGAGTACTAGAAACACCAAAAGTCACTTCTACTTCAAATGAGAGAGAGGAGATTACTACACCTAGTTAAGATTCAGAAGATGCCCCTTCTGATATGCTGGCAAATGAAGAGAAGTTCATTTTGAAACAACTCGCCCTAGTTCAACAAATGAAAAAGGGAAGAGAAATGAGAAAGAAAAGAAATGATCATAAGGATCTTGATAACAATAGAAAAATATTTTCAAAACACCAAACTATGAAAGATATAGAAAAGCCTCAGAAGGACCAA
This sequence comes from Thuja plicata, assembly GCA_018584345.1. Taxonomy (NCBI): domain Eukaryota; kingdom Viridiplantae; phylum Streptophyta; class Pinopsida; order Cupressales; family Cupressaceae; genus Thuja; species Thuja plicata. Next base: position 230,322 of record MU224458.1, on the reverse strand, counting down.
GAAATACCATTCACTCATAAAGCTTCTACTTTACAAATAAATAAGGGTAAACAAAAGATGGGTGAACATAGAGATCAAGAACCTAAACTTCAGAAGCCTTTGGTAGAACAA